>ML840113.1:42691-54129 GCA_009831015.1 Picea engelmannii | reverse complement strand
TTTTCTTGTATGATCATGGAGTATTTTCAACCACATACATAACTGCCAAAACTTTTGTAATGAAGAACATTTTTCATGAATAAACTCCATAAATAATTTCTCCAGGGTTGATCTTGACTGTATCTTGTAACTTTGAGTTTTAAGTATGAGATATTTGAGGTTGACCTATCAAATTCTCTTTTGATATTGATAACATTACTCTTTTAAAATTCTTTGAGATGATCAATTCATTTTCTCCTTTTTCTCATGAAGAATATATGGATGCATTTATATATTATTAAAAAGATTGTGTGTGATGTTGATCATAATTAAATTATGATGTTGAAGCCCTCCTTAAATCTTCTATTATTGTAAAAATACTTTTGTTTCACATAAATATCATATTGGTTTATTGAAGAACCAATTTCATATAAATCAAAGCAATAAAGATTTGGGGTTTGATGCCTAAGACTCTCCCTAATCCAAGATATTCAAAGATATATCTTTTATCCAAAGAGGAGAACCACCTCTCTAAAAATGAAGGGGTAATAATGTCCTCATGAGGTTGTTTTTCAGATCTTGACAGATCTGAGCATCAACAAAAGCCTATAAAGAATGTAACTTTTCGTGGTTTTCTCTCTTATTGGGTTTCCACGTAAAATATATGTGTATCGTGACTTTGTGTTGATCTCTATTGACATGCATTTATTTTCATTGCTTATGATTAATTCTTTGATGATTAGTTCAAGTGGTAAAAGAGAAAATATGTTAAAATATGTCCAATATTGATTCATCCCCCCTTCTCAGTATTGTCGAATATTATAACAATTGGTTTTAGAGTGAGGTTCCTTCATAAATATTGACCACTGAAAGGAAGATATCTATAGAAGACATGGATAAAACAAGAAAATTTCACCAAGATTGGAGCACCACAATTTGATGAAACTAATTATGCCTTTTGGAGCACCAGAATGAGAGTATTCCTAATGGCATTAGGTTTTCAAGTATGAAACTCTATAGTGAATGGATACAAAGTACCAACCACTCCCCCAATAGATTCAAATGGAAAAAAAATATTTATGTAAGTAACACCAAAGCAACGAATGCTATATTATTTGGTCTTTCAAGCTTTGAGTTTGTAAAATCCATGCATCATGATTAAGCCAAAGATATTTGGGACAAGCTAAACAACATCAATGAAGGAGATGAAAAGGTGAAGCGAGGCAAACTACAAATACATTGGGCACGGTTTGAAGGATTAAAAATTAAAGAAGATGAATATATTGCAACATACTTTATTAGGGTAGATGAAGTTGTAAATACTATTAGAGGACTTGGTGAACAAATCCAAGAATCTATAATTTTTCAAAATTGTTGTAGTGGGAAAAGCCCCCTATGGACTACACTAGGGTTCAATCATGCAGGCAGAGATAACCGTCTAAAGTCTCCTATTTTTAACAACTGTCCCAAAAATACCCCACATTCATGCATAAAATGAAAAGTATAAGGATCCGGTAGTCATACCTTAAACTCCATGTCTGGTGTCGATCCTTTTGCGTTTAGTCGCTTCTAGACTGCAAGTCTCCTCCCAAGGCTAACTTTCATTCACCAAAAGAAAAAAAAGAAACTATGAATATGCATCTTATATATGAATTAGTGGGTTAAATGTCATAACAAAATGTAAATCAAGCATAAAGATTGAACACATCATATGGCGGGATGAAAAAAGTACTTATTTATATTAATCTCACAAAGTCACTTACAAAAATGAGATCGTTGACTACTCCTCGAAACCTGGGATCCTCTTCACCAAGATCCAACTACTTCAGCATATCCTTCTTCTCTCACATTTCTCTCTAGAGAATGGGCATAGGCTTATGAATAAGGAAAAAGGCAAGAATAGGGAATTCTGGCTCAAAACTCACAATGTGGCTGCAAATTCTTAGGGAAAGGGGGGAAAATGAATGGGCAGAGTTTCATTGTTGCTATGTTTCTCCTTGGAATGAGACCCCAACACCTCCTTTTATATGACAAAAGAATGGTTATTCGGTTGGGTGACGGGCTATAGGTGGTGAATTAGTTGGGAAACTACCCAATAGCCCGTAACCTCAACGAATCCCTTGAAACTTTTTATTTTTTGCAACTTTTGTGGGTATACGCGGGTTGTAAGGGTCCAACTAGCATACGTACGTGGGCAGTAGTGGTGCAAGGCATGTACATCTTCAAAAATTGTGCTTTTAAGAAGAGTTGTTCAATGTTGGCTTGGAAAAACTAGTAAGTAATATGGCCTGATGCCAGGTATGCATGTATGGTAAAATTTAGGGTTATAAAAGATGCCCCCTAATGTGTGAGGTTAGAAGAGCATCTGATGGTCGAAATACATTACAAATCTTCACCAACGTACAAAGCGAGTGAGCCCGGGACCAGAGTTCGGGAGGTGTCATCTACAAAATAACAATTGTCTCACTGAGGTGGGCATACCCATGCTTGAGATGAAATAAATCATGGTTTCCAATCAAATACACTGCAGATCCATGTCATATAACTATATAAAGTGTATCCATGAGAAATACACAACAGATCTACATCTCAAAATCAAATATATACATGTATAGTATCCATATTCAAGAAGCCAATGATGCTTGATGGCTAGAGATGAGGTCTTCAGAGCTCGAGCAAAAATTTCAAGATCTTCAAAACTTGGGTAGGAGTGTAATGTGAGTGTACGAATTCACTACCCAGAGGTATTCAACAGCTCGTCAGGGAACAGACAAGAGGATCTTGGTGATCAGGCAAAGAACTTCATTGATTTTGAATAAGGACTTGATTGGACTTTAGGGATGGTCGGGCATGAGGTCAAGAGACAAACTGCAAAAAGGTCAACTCAAGTTGGGTAAAACTTTCCTTGGACAATAGCATGATTGATGATCAGACTCAGGAAGCAAGACATTGACATAAGTTCACGATGCAGGAGGCAACACAAACTCTCCATATATTTGGAAGGATAACCAAATGGAGGAGGACACAACTCTATGTTACGAGAACAACTTCCTAAGGTCATATTAAATCCAAAATCTTGACGAACAAATGGAAGGATGTGCTTTTTCCAAGGGTGACTCATTATGCTTCCATAAAAAGAAAATACTTTTCCCATCCTCTTTTTGGGGTATATTTGATTTTTTTGTATTTTTCAATATTTTGGAGTGCTTGAAAAAGAATAAAAGAATGCTACGTTACAAAGGAGGAAATGAGTGTCACAATCATACTAGGTCAAAGAGCAAGGAACACACTAATGCTCATATCAAGGAGACATGTGCAGGAAAAAGGACACTAGGGAAAATTCCTCCATGGGTCAAGGTGTTAGATCGCAGAGGCAAAGTGCTACAAGGATTGTGTTTAAGGAATGCTTCAAAGGTTTAGTTGAGAGAAACATGGAGCCGACATTAGGCCAAAAACACAGGAATGAAAATGTGATTAGAAGGACACGATAAAACCCACTTCGATGTATTTTTTTACGAGCCAAGAGAAGGTAAGCTCGGTGGTTTTTCATTTTTAGAGAGTCTAAAAAAACATAAAAGAAGACTCCATTGGGGTTCCTTTTTCGAAGATAGTCTAGTCGGTTCGAAAAAAGGGGTAAACTAGCACCGAAAAGACGTCTATTCAAAACCATTTTAACGAGTGTGACAAAGACAAGATCACTTGACAATTTTTTCAATTTAAGGAATCTGAAAAGAGATTAACTATGGACTCGCTACTTTTTTCTAGATTTAGTCTCCTTAGCCTGAAAAAAGTGAAATTTACTGAGGAGAAATCTCTCGACGAGACGAATCTTCTGAGGTGTAACTTTTTCCTCCTTAATCTACAAGCCAGAAAAAGGGGTAAACTCATGCCAGTAGATGTTTTTATGAACCAATTAACGAGTGTGAAAGAACAAGGTCACTCGACGATCTTTTCAATTTTAATGAGTCTAAAAAAAGATTAACTATGGACTCCATAAAGGACATTCTTTTGGACTAGTTTAACAAGTGTGAAGGAACAAGGTCACTCAACTATATTTTCAGTTTTAGGGAGTCAGAAAAGAGCTTAAATATGGACTCCATGGGGGTTCCTTTTTCATAAATTTAGTCCCTCGGGCTCAAAAAAGGGGTAAAATTATACCTGAGAATACTCTTGTAGCGAACCAAAGTTCCTATAGTGTACCTTTGTTCATACAATTGACCATCTGGACCAAAAAAGGGTAAACTACCGCCAGGCAGACGTGCTTTGAAATTTTAGTTTGGCGAGCATGAAGGACAACAAGATCGCTTGACAATATTTTCATATTTAGAGGGTCTGAAAAGGGCTTAGAAGAATACCCTTTTTTTGGGAGTCCCGAGGGTGAGGCCAAGAGTGATGACATATCAGACATGTGAAGGCTCAAACTCATAATCAGGACAAGACTAACAAGGAATCCCAAGCCTAAAGTCATTAACGACGGTATGGACACCAAAATGCAACCAGGATCTACTTAGGGCATCCATGTGGAGGTAGGCTCTACCACTAAATTGTGACACTTCTAGAGAAGCAATGATGGTTATGTGTCACAATTCGGTGGGATCGATCCTATGGTAAATTGAAAAAGACAATGTGATGCAAGAAGTGGAGGTGGAGTCCTAACTTAGATGCACAAAGTTGGAAAAAATGACTTTTTACTAAAAGACCTTAAAAGTGATCCATCTCTCAAAAGGTTTTCCCAAACCAAAAGTAAAGTGTATCGTAACATCCAATGAGAAACTCAAGAACCACGTTAAATGATTTTAAAGCTAGAAAAAACGACAAAAGGGGTAAGAAAAAATGACAAAAAGGGCCAAAAAGGTCTATAAATAGAAGTTGGCAGCTCATTATCACCATTGCAAATTGAGAATTGACCAAAAAGCCAAAAACACCCATTTGTTAAAGAAGTTGATTCTTGGAGCTTCAATGGACGAAACGAACTTCCGCTTGGACCAAGTAAGTACAAACTAGCTCCTATTGCATTTCCATGCTTTCCTTTTTCATTAGTATTAGTTTTTTAGGGGGCGCACACCTTTAAAAAAGGTCGGCCCTACGTGTACGCGGGATATCCTAGGACAACCCACGTATCCTTGCGGGAAAAAAAAAAGTTTCCCATGTGCATACGCGACTGTGTCCAATACAACCAGGATACACCCTCAAAAATATGGAAAAAATAAAAATGCAATCATTAACTCTCCTTTGAACTTGTCATTTTGCAGAATGTACGTCCATTGGAGAGAGAGGGAGCATGAGGACATTGATCTAATAGTCAATGAGGACCCTGCAACTATGGCCGCATTGAGACAATGTGGTTTGTGGAATTTCTTCCGATGTCCATTCATGAGAGCACAATCCAAGATGTTGAATTCCTTGGTAAAATATTGGCATCCTGACGCTGAGGCATTTATGCTCAAGGGGAAGTCATTGACATTTACTTTCTGACTGGCCTCTCGAGGAGGGGTGAACCAGTCAACTTGCATGCTTTTCCCCCCGGGCCTCACAACATCGCAGAGCTGATTGGACTCCATTGCAAGGCTAGAACTAAGAAAGTAGGTTCTCAGGTGCCAATTAACAAGATTACCAACCTATCACTCAAAGTGATAGTTTTACTCATTGGGCGGATCACTGGATCCATGGTTTTACATCAGGCCTCTTGGGCGCACATGCATTGTGCAATTCAATGATTGAATGCATGGATATTTGATTAGAGAACGACCATGCTAGACTGCATGAAGAGACAACCCACTGAGTGTCATGGGCGGGACAACCAAAACTTTGGATTTGGGACCATTTTGTGCTCATTCTTCTACGAGATATTCCCCAGTTTCAGTCCATGAGAGACATTGCGAGGGTATGTGGCCTCCCTCCTAGCAGTGTGTAGATGGGCAACATTGTTGCTGCCGCAGGGGGGAGGAAGGACCATAGAGGCCTTCGACGATGCATTTTTTGACTAGTGAACATGGCAGATTCCAATGATAGATGACTACCTCTATGTCGGGATCAACTTTTCCAGGGACCCGAACATGCCCATACCTCCCGGAGAAGAGCGAGGAGAGATAGGTACGTTTTTTTTGTTAATGTTATTTAATTTTCTTTTTTCTTTTTATATATATCATTTTTTATGGGAATCAGAGTATCTAACAACTATGTATCTGTTTATGTATATATGTGGGGCTAGTGCATCCAACAGACTTCTCGAGGACCAGGCAACGTACTTGACCAGAGGCAGTACCATCCACAGCCACCGCACCAGCAGCAACAACAGGGGGACCTCTAGCCGGAGAGGATGAGAGAGTTTTGAGATGGGTAGAGCGGAACCTCACCGTTCTCACTCGTGCAGTCCCTATGATAGAGATCGAGGATCTCCCACCATCAATGGAACCTCACGTGGTTGGGGTGCCATGGACCTGGGTCCAACTCTTTTAACATTTGACAAACGTTGTAGTTCACTATGGCAGGGCCAACAAGCCCCACCCTTAGCTTAGGATGGACTACTTACATGCTGAAGGCACTTTCCGTATGTTTTTGAGGGCATAAGTCCTGTGATGTGTACTTGATATGTATTTTTTGAGGTGCTTGCACCCACTTATGTACTCTAAGACTTTCTATATATATATATATATATATATATATATATATATATATATATATATGCGTATTTACATATTTTCTATCTTATGGATTATATTTATTTACAAATGTATTTACATGTTTATGTGTGTGTTTTTTCTTACATGTGTGCAATATGCCAATCTAATACTTGATTAGCTAGAGTATCTATCATTTGATTCAATCTCTGTTGGCATGGGGGTAGACCCAGGGTTCAATGCTTCAACAACACACCAATAAAACCCTAACTACCAACCCTTTGGGAAACATATGCGAAGCAGATGAAGTCTCACTCGAGGTAGAGGCATGGGTGGTTGCAGGACTCAAGTGTCTACAACCTAACTGCAACACAAATTTGTGATTACAACACTTAACCGAGCACTTAGAAGTTAACATTCATTAATATTTAACCCTTGTTCACATCACAGATTGAAATCCTAGTTACATGGTAGCGCAGTATTCAAAAAGATCTAATACATCCTACACTTAGCACATATAAATAGATCAGATCTAGCATTTATTCACATTACTAAGAACTAAGCTATCATATCAAATGCATATAACATATATCATTGCACTAAGCATACATCACATCAATAACATAACAATTATAATGCACAAAGTAACCACAACACAGGATATACGTGGTTCACCCAATGTGGGGCTACGTCCACCAACTCTTATCTTCTTTATTGTCTTATTTCAATATTATACAAGCACAGAGCCACAAGAACCCACTCTGCATAGGACAGGAGATCTGTGCATGCCTCACCAGATCCTCCTTCCTCAAGCTAGATTCAAGCACAAAGCCTTCTTACAATCACTTGCACTTAGCTCTACAAGTTCTTAAGAAACAATATGCACGAAGCATCCACAACTATTCACACTTAGCTGACCAACCACATTACACACTTAGGTCTCCCTTACATCACCTAGCTTTCTATTTATACATTACAAACAGGCCTAAACACAGGTAAACCCATGGGCCAACATCCCATACCCGTTACATAAACCCTAATCTCAAAACTTCCTTAAAAAGGGGCCAAGATCCCACGATCTCCGCTTAAACTTACGCTCTGCCTTCGACCAGCCTGTCAAAGTCCCAAAAATGGTCAATCATGACCAAGGTTCTCCAAAACTTGGTTAAGGGCCAACAATCTCCTAGGAACATGGATATACACAATGTAATCAAAACAATGTTCTAAGAGACGTACCCTAAGGAATCGTCGATGTAGAGTAGGATCATAAACATGATAAACCCCTTTTAACTAGGACACAACCAATTGTGCATCTAAGTAGACCCGGAAGTAAGAGATACCATGCGACAAGGCTTCATGAAGTAAGTCTATTACTGCACTATATTCGACAACATTGTTTGTGGCGTCATCTAAAAAAATACCTCCAGAAGATAACAACTGTCCTTGAGGTGAGAAGATCACCCAAGCTACGGAAGCAAGCCTCCGAGTGTGTCGGCTAGCACCATCGGTGAACCCAACAAACACCTATTATTCACTTCACATTTTCTGCAATGAAAAAGATGACATCAAAATGACACGTCCATAAAAAAAGGACAAAACAAAACTGTATAAGAACTATACATATATACAAGAAATCACCCAAGGCGACCCTCCTACGAGTAATACTTCTTGAGATAGAGCCAATTTATAGGATCCACTAAAGCGTTCCCTTCAAAATAAACCAAACAATAAGTGGCCTTATTTAATACCTCCTTCACGATGAAAGGTCTGAACCACATGGGTTTGAACTTGCCTACCCCTAGGGGATCCTCATAGACCAGGACAAGGTCGCCTTCGGAGAAAATTCGAGGACGTATGGACCGATCGTACTGACACTTGAGTCTTTTCTTGTGAGACTCATTAGCCAAGGCTGCATCACATCATTTCTCATTGAGCTACTCGAGATATAATAAGTGTTCCTCAAGCGGTGAATTATGGCAATAATTATACTGCCAACTTAAGAGATGGGATCTGACATTCTATAGGCAAGACTTCTTCCAACCCATAAATGAGTTGAAAAGGTGAGAAATCGGTGGCAGTCTTTACAGACATTCAGTAGGCCCACAGTGCCGAGTACAACATCAAATGCCAATTTGACTTGGCTGAATTGATCATTCGTTGCAAAATAGTCTTGAGGGACTTATTCATAGCTTCCACCTGACCATTCTCTTGTGGGTAATAAGGTGATGATTTTTCTTGCCTCAACCCTAGCTTTGACGTTAACTCAGACATCATTTTGTTTTGAAAGTGACTTCCATGTTCAGTGACAATCTCCTTCGGGACATCGAACATTGATATTATCTGATTAAGCAAGAAGAGAGTTGTTGTCTCACCATCATCTTTGAACATTGGCATAGCTTCGACCCACTTTGTAAAGTAGTCTACTGTTACAATGATATAACGGTGCCCCGTGGCTGAAGGGGGTTGGCATGTGGTATAATAAATCCCCCATTTAGTGAAGGGGCCAACTATCATGACGGGAAACATAGGAGTGGGGTGTGCCCTCATCTCCTGAGAGAGGATCTGACACCGGTGTCACTTTTTGACTGATTCAACGCAATCCTTGATTAACGTCGGCCAACAGTAACCGAATTGTAGAATATTTTGGGTTGTTTCCAACCTAGAAAAATGACCACCACATGCTCTAGTGTGGTAGTCATTAAGCACGAGTTTTGCATCTTCATGAGTGAGGCACCGATGAAGGATGAAATCTACACCTTGAAGATACAAAGTGTCCTCGGGTATGAGATAGGTTTTTACCTAATGGAATATATGTTGACGCTCATCATGAGAAGCAGAGGCAGGGCACTTCAAAGTCTAGAGATAGACTAGTATATCTCCATACTAGGGGTCCGAAGATGAAATAAAAAAAATATCTCCTTTAATCGGTGATTCTTCAGGCGTAAGATCACCTAACTTGACCAAAAATTATGAGATAAGTTCTATAAATACCACAGAATTTTTATATTTCGCAGAAACAAAATCTAAGTCAAATTCCTAGAGGATAAAAATCCATCTACTGATCTTTCCGTCGATTACACGTCGTGTCAACACATATTGGAATGGATTCACAATGGAAATGACGGTGGTCTTGCGAAACATGATATAGTGACGGAACCACTGGACAACATGTACTGCTACCAATGCAAGTTTCTCAACATCGGAGTAGTTGAGTTCTGGTCCAACCAGACCTCAACTTAGGTAATAAATCACATGTTCTTCAAGTATATCTTCCTCTTGAACCAAGACCATACCGATGGTCGACTTTGTCATGGCCAAATACAATAAGAAATATTTATTATAATTGGGTGGTCGAAGTAGAGGGGTAGACGTGAGGGAACGTTTCAACACTTCGAAAGAGAGTTGAGAGGATTCATCCCATTGGAAAGGGACTCCCTTCTTCAGTAAATTCATAAACCCTTTAGTGATCTCAACATAGTTTGTGATAAAACACCGAAGAAAATTGGTTTTTCCCTGTAAACTCTGAATCTGGGGGATTGTGCACGGGGGAGGAAATTGAACTATCACCTCAACCTTTAGAGGATTGATCATAATCCCTATTTTTGAAACTATAAAACCTAAAAGATTTCCCAACATCACACAAAAACTGCATTTGTTTGGATTCAAGAAAATCTGATAGTAGCAACATCTTTCAAAGATAAGTCGGAGGTGCCTGGGATGATCATCTCTCTTTCGAGATAGTGATGATAAATCATTGAGATAAGCCTCAGATATGTGTTTGAGATCGTGGAAAGAAAAAGACATGGCTCGCTGAAAGGTGGCTCCAACATTTTGAGGCCAAAAAGGCATCTTCCGATAAGAAAATGTACCCCATGGACAGATAAAAGTTGTTTTATGCTGGTCCTCGGGCTTAATCTATATCTGATTGTATCCCGAAAAACCATCCATGAAAGAGAAGACCTCACAACCCGCACATTCATCGACAATCTGTTCAATGAATTGGGTGGGGAAATTATCCTTTGAACAAGCCTTGTTCAAATCATGGAAGTCCGTACATACACGAATGGTTCCCTGCTTTTTGTTGATTGGAATGGGATTTGACACCCATTGAGTCAACTGAACGGGGTAGATGAAACCAACTTTGAGTAGTTTCCCTACTTCAGCCTTGATAAGTGCTGCTTTCCGAGGATTAATCAAACAAATCTTCTGCCGTACCGTCTTGGCGTCAGGGTAAGTCGTTATTTCATGTTCAACAATTCTTGGATCAATGCCTCGAATTTCCTCGTAAGACCAAGAAAAAATGTCATGAAATTATTTAAATAAATATTTATAGACTTGAATCTCCTCGGGGGAGCATTTCTCTTTGACAAAGACATTCTCCATGATGCCAAAGGTTCTGGAGATGTCGATAGGTATATTTTTAGCGACGGTTTCTATATTACCCTTAGCATAAACTATGTGCATAGCCAGAGGATTAATAGGACATGACCTATCTCTAGTCATAGTCAACACGAATTCACCTGCCTCAATTCTTCGTAAGTCCAGGAGAAAATAAGATCTCTGATGGAGATCATCCCAGGGTTTGTCTGGACTAGTCAATGCCTCTATAATTACCTCGTCAGAGGGGAAGACCAAGTCTAAGGAATAGGTAGTGGCGAGTGAACCTTGAGCCCAGGTAGGCTCGAAAACTGGATCTATGCAAGATACCAGATATATAAAATATGCAGAACAGAAATGAAATGCTAGAAATGACAGAATAACAATAAAATATCCAGCATAATCTTCACAATACACAGAAATGATATACGAAATAGCAACAGAAATAGCACTTTGAATCAG
>ML840113.1:18342-29070 GCA_009831015.1 Picea engelmannii | reverse complement strand
CAATAGTCGCAAAGTAAGACCCACCGCAACATGAGAAAGTGTTGGCGTCGAATGTTATGGGGGTCAACGACATCAGGGAGCAATGGTGTTTCCCCCTGTGTCGTCCGAGATCTCTCATTGAATGGAAAATGAGAATCAAGATATTGTCGCCCTTTTGAAAAAGTGTGCTGATGTCAACAAAAGGAGGACGCGACTCCCAGAAGCAAAGGGCTTCACGGAATCTACTGTGGTGAGGAAGTGGTAGAGGTACATGGACGAAGTCAAGAAGTGTGAAGACTCAAGACTGCCCTTGGTTGGAGAATGTATGAGACAAACAGTGGCTGCAACCATGTGATAAGGTCAAGTGTCAGGGGGACGCCAAGACCGAGGATAAGTTGTGCCAGAGGCGGGACAAGGTGAACAAATTCAGAGAATAAATGGTAAGTGACTGGGGTAGTACTCTGAAGATATAGATGATGTCGGCGAGGGTAAATGAGGAGTAATTCTCCAACCAAGGGTGACATGGGTTGCGTGTGGCCAACAGGAAAGCAGGTCGCAAATGGTGACGACAAAAGTAAATAACTGGAAATAAAGGCATTTGTACAGTAAATAATAAATAATGTTGGGAAAAAGGTACAAATACAGAAACGGGTGCCCCAGTGTGAAATGAGTGCCCCAGGGAGGGCAAAAATTTCTTGGAAAACGAATGAAGAGTGGGGGCCCCATTGTCGAGTTTCTGTATGAGGTAGGTGAAACGAAGATAGGTTCGCAGATGGGCAAACTGATGGTGGATGAAATGGAGGGTTCATGATCCTGCGGATGTGCAGGTAAAAAGAACTGAAGCATAAAGCGATGATCTGGGAGTCCATGTGGGAAAGCTAGCAAAATGAGGAGAAGGAGTATGTGGTTGATCTGCAACATGATGAAAGACTATTGGGACTCCCATCCCTAAAGGGTAATGAAGCACAGCATGAGTGTCATAAGTGCAAAAAAGGTGCTATGAATGAGACAACTCATGTGGGTAAGAAAGCTACCGGGTACCAGTACCGTAGATGCAAAATAGAGGTGTGAGTACTACAGAGCCGGAAATGGGTATCCTTAAGGCCAAAATCAGGGGGTGTGACTGGGAATGTAAATGCAATACAACGGGAGAGACTACATGCCAGTGCTGAGTATATACCTGAAGGAATGATGTGGCGAGAGTAGGATCAAGTACCTGCATAGCGAACCACCAAATACCCAAAGTGAACAATATCTGAAGAGGATAACAAATATGAACATGTATTAAATAAATGTGACACTGCGCGTGCGTACCTGGCCATGATATGAAAAAAGGGCGCCCCGGGGGCTTAGGATGAAAAGTGGCCCAGTGACAACCATGATGTAGGTGGCGGGACGCTGATCCCGTGGCTGAAGACGGTTCGAAAAATGGACGCCATGGGCTCCCGGAATGGTGAGTGGAAGTTTGGCAAAAAGGCCTATATATAGCTGTAGGGCCCACATTGCCACCTCATTTGTACCTGCTGCTACAGTGAGTTTTCGAGCAGGTCCAGAGGAGATTGAGTGATTCCGGGAGACCAAGGTTCCCGATCGACGGCGTCTGAGTTTCAGGTTAGTGGTCGAATCATCTTCCATAGCTATAGGTTTCCAATTTTTGGGTAGGGTAGGTACGGGGGGTCGTACGGGGGTTTTGGGGGGTTTTTTGATAGGGTGTGGGCCCCAATGCACGGGCGACTCAGTGGAAGGCGCGCATGAGTGCGCGCCTATACACTGAATAAGCGTGCATGCGTGCACGTGTGTAGGTAGTTAATGCGCACCCTAAGGGCACGCCTGTGGGGTAGACAGGCACGCATGAGTGCGCGCCTGTGGGGTGAACAGGCGCGCTCACGAGTGCGCCTGTGGGTATGACAGGCGTGCCCTAGCGTGCGCCTGTACTGTGAACATGCGTGCTCATGAGCGCGCCTGCGAGAAAAGAAGGTGCGCACACATGCGCGCCTGTATAGTGAACAGGTGCACATGGGTGCGCGCTTGTGGGTGGTAAAACTGTGCCTTTGAGGCAAGGTTTCATGGTGAAGAATTAGCTTATTTTGATGCATTGGATGATTGCCTAAGTTAATATAGGACTCTAGGATGTGTGCAGGTAGCGAGAAGTGATCATGGATGTGCGGTGGCGTGAGCGAGACTGGTCACAGCTACGAGAGGCTGTGGCCAATGCACCGCCGACAGTTCGAGTGGCAGTTCGAGCGGCTTTAGCAACCAGTGGGTTGCTAAAGTTTTTTGAGTGCCCGTTGATACGGGCACAGGAGTATTTGCTCCAGTTTCTGATCGAGATGTGGAGCCCAGATCAGCACTGCTTCCTCGTGCGAGGAGAGCATATCCCCTTCACTGCGGTGGAGGATGTCTACTTCTTGACGAGGCTCCCCTTCCGAGGAACACCGTTGCCGACAGATCCTGTGCTGCCAAGAGACACTCATCTACAGACCGTCACCGAGCGATATTGCTCAGGCGAGCACTACATGACCAGGACGTCAGTGAGCATCAGTGGGATAGATGCCCTGCTGCATTGTTGTATAGAAACGATGATAGTTCGGGTGTATGGGTCCCGAGCGACCCACCGGATTAGTGGTGGCGAGATGTGCTTGATGGAGAGGGTGGTGGTAGGCCGTGAGAGGTTCGCCTGGGGTCTGACCTTGCATACGCGGATGGTCGCGCAGCTGGACCATTGTCGGTCCACAGGCACCGGGGAGTTTGCATTTGGCTCCATCCTGGTGGCCTATTTCTTGGAGAGGGTGTCGATGCTGTGCCCAAGGGTGCTACTAGAGGCACCAGGGGTACGAGAGCCGCGCCTGAGGCGGTGGTCTCAGATTTTGGTTTGCCACGGTGGTAGCGAAGGTGGAAACTACTTTACTGCGCAGGCAGTGCAGATATGGCGGCAGATGCCGCAGGTTATACTCCAGTTCCCCTATGCCAGGGTGGACTTCCGGGGGGACCCGGACATAGTGTTGCCTCCTGGGGAGGTGTTTGATCACAGAGGTATGTTGTGTATTGTATGTTTTAATTTACGTTGTGTTTTTTGATATACCAGTTCATATGTATAGGCACTGATACAATCTGTTGTTTGTTCTTTGGTGTATGTGCAGATTTGGCACCTCGCGGGCGCGAGGTGGAGTTATATAGAGCGCCATCTCAGTGGGGGCGGGAGAGACTGCCGCGTGGAGAGAGGCGTCCACGTGACGAGGCTGTTGGGGGACCAGCAGAGCCTGGGAGACCAGCGCGGAGGCACCGTTTTGATGACCTTGGTGCGGGGCCATCGCATGCTCCTCCGGCAGCAGCTAGAGGTGATTTTGATGACATACGCTGTCGTTTTGAGACGGTATTTCAGGACGTGCCTGAGGGCATGTGGATTCGTATCCAGGACGAGGAGTTCCTGGAGAAGTGTATCAGGTTACCGCCACCATGGCGGTCGATCATGCGCCGAGCAGCTATGCTGGCCGCCATGACCAGTGGACGCATGTCGCCGGGGCAGGAGGGTTCTGCAGGTGCTCCACCACCACCGCCTGGGGCAGGTAGGGGTGGGCCACCACCTCCTCCTGAGGGAGGGGCAGCTGGGGGTGCTATAGAGGCACCCTGATTGTATCATGTACTTTGTATACTATTTTGGATAGGTTGGTGAGCCGATTTTTTGTACCGATATGTGGCACGGGCCTAAGGGCCGATGTATTTTTGTTGTATGTAAACATTTGGATGGCCTGAGAGGCCCACATATATATATATATATATATATATATATATATATATATATATGAGTATACATGCTTTTGAGATCCAAATGTGGTTTACATGTGTTTTGTTGTGTTGATGTTGATGATGTCTATTCTATCTATATGCTGTGACAGGATGTATGAGATGTTTATATATGTGTAGCTTGATGTGATATATGCCAATCAAGCACCATGTTAGCTATTTCATCTGTTGTTTGATTCATTTCTCTTGGAATATGTGTAAATGTAATGGAATCAAAATGTCGAGATAATAATCTAACCTGCAGGTATTTGCAAAAGAGGCACGGATCGCGTACGCGGTACACATTGTTGAGCTGAAGAACGACTAGCTGGGAGTCGAGGAAAATGCTAAGGTGACGAATACGATGATACTGGGCGTCGTGTAGGAGGCCAATGACAGCAGTGTATTCGGCTTGGTTATTGGTTGCTGGTCCTAAACATATGTCGTTGGAATGTAGCATTTCATGTGAAGGGGTGTAGAGAGCCCAAGCAGTCGAAGCGAGATTTTGTGTCCAACGGTTGGCACTGTCGGCATAACCGATGTAGTAAGTTGGTGGAGGAGTCATCTGTCAATTGCACAAAGGATAGTTTAGATGGGATAAAAAAGATTAAAAACGCTAGAAAAAGAAAAAAAAACCTAAAGTAGCTTGACTACATTTAAGCATAAAATTTCTTGAGGTATAACCCATTGATGGGTTCTTTGAGTGTGAGGCCTTCGGGGGATGCCAAGATGTATGCGCCTTTGGTGAGGCAATGTTGGATGATGTAAGGGCCATGCCACAGTGATTCGAATTTTTCGTGGCCAAAGGTATCATGAGCGATATCATAGGCGAGGACAAGGTCGCCTTCGCGAAATGAGCGAAGGTTGACATGGTGATCGAAGGTAGCCTTGGATCGTTTTTTAGCTGCCTCGTTGTTCTATAATGAGGATCGACAATCTTCATCCAGAGAATCCAAGTTCAGCAAGCGCTACTCCATTGGAGCAGTGTCACGTAAAAGCTCAATGGCGGTGCGAAGGGTGGGAATTTCGCACTCGATGGGAAGAGTTGCCTCGACTCCAAGGACTAAATGAAATGGCGTGAAACCCGTAGCGGTCTTTACTGTCGTTCGATAAGCCCAGAGCGTGCAAAATAACATATGATGCCAATTGGTTTTATGTTTATTAACCGTGCGTTGTAACATGGTTTTGAGGACTTTGTTGACAGCCTCAACCTGGCCGTTTGATTGAGGGTAATATGGTGAGGCAAACTCGTGAGAGAAGCCTAACCGAGAAGAGATTTTGGCGAAGATCTCATTCTCAAAGTGTTTCCCATGATCGGAAACGAGTTGGAGTGGTACGCCAAATTGGGATATGACGTGGTTGAAGAAAAAACGCGCTGCTATGTCAGCGATGTTGTTGAAGGTGGGCATAGCTTCGGCCCATTTGGTGAAGTAATCGACAGCGACAACAATGTATTTGTGACCATTGCTGGAGGGGAGATTACAAGTCATAAATTCAATGCCCCATTTACAAAAGGGGCCTGCAGTGATGACTGGGTGTAGAAGAGCGGGGGGAGCTTGGGCTTTGTTGGCGTAGAGCTAACATTGCTCACATCATTTCACAGCATGAATACAATCATGAAATAGGGTAGGCCAAAAGTAACCGTCCCAGATGATCTTCTGAGCCATGGAAATACCCGAAATATGGCCCCCACATGTGCCGTTGTGGCAGTCGTTTAAGACTCTGTCAGCCTCGTCAATGGTCAGGCAGTGACGAAGAATGGTGTCGACGCCCTGCCGATATAGGATGTCACCGATGAGGAGATAGCGGGGGGCCTGATGGAGAATGCACCGACGATCATCTCATGATAGGTGATTATCGAACTTTTGAGTTTGTAGGTAGACGAGGAGGTCGCCATACCAAGGATCATCTGAAGCGATGTAAAAGAAATGTTCGTCAGGAAATTCGGTATTGATGGGGGCACTGGGTGTGTCAGAGGGAAGGGTCGTGACAAGTTCGGCGAGAACGAGGGCCTTCTTACTCTTAGGTGTTGAGAACTTGAGGTCGTACTCCTGAAGGATAATGATCCAGCGATCGAATTTTCCGTTAACCTGGCGACGACTGAGCAAGTATTGCATAGGGTTGGAATCTGCGATGACCTTGGTGGTGCGAAGAAGAATGTAATGGCGCAGTTTTTGCACTGCAAGGACAACTGCAAGAGCAAGTTTCTCTTCATGTTTGTACTTCAGGGGTGGTCCTGAGAGGTTCTTACCGACGTAGTAAATGACGTGTTCACGATTGTCATCTCCGAGTTGGACGAGGACGCTGGCTACTGATACAGTTGATGCTGATACGTAGAGTATGTAGTCGCGGTTGTAGTCAGGTGCACTAATCAAAGGTGCATTGGAAAGCACCGCTTTAAGATTGTCAAACGACTATTGGGCATAGTTTTCCCAATGAAAAGGGATGTCATGATGCAGTAAGCGAAGGAAACCATGTGCGCATATAGCGTAATCAGGAACAAAGCACCTAAGAAAGTTAGCTTTTCCCTGTAGACTCTGTAGTTGTCGCAAATTCCGAGGATGTGGAATTTTGGTGATGGCTTTGACTTTAAGGGGGTCCACGGTAATACCACTTTGGGAAACGATAAAACTGAGGAGTCGCTCGACGGTGACACAAAACACACACTTGAGAGGGTTCAAGCGGATGTTGTATTGACGACACCGTTGAAAGATGATTCGTAAATCATCGATGTGTTGGGTGCGCTTCTTAGATCGAGCGGTGAGGTCGTCCAAGTAAGCAATGATGATAGCAGCCAGATCGTGAAAGATATATGTCATGGCCTGCTGGAAAGTTGCGCCGGAGTTTTTGAGGCCGAAGGGCATGACACGATATGAAAACGTACCCCAGGGGGTAATGAATGCGGTTTTGTACTGATCGGCTGGGTGAATCTGAATTTGGTTATAGCCAGAGAATCCGTCCATAAAGGAAAGAGCTCGTGGCCGGCGCAGTCATCGATAATTTGATCGATAAAGGGCGTTGGGAAATTGTCCTTTGGACATGCATTATTGAGATCGCGAAAGTTGGTGCAGACGTGAATAGAGCCCTGTTTTTTGTCGACGGGTACAGGGTTGGAAACCCATGAGGTGTAAGCAATGGGGTAAATAAATCCAGCCGTACGTAACTTGTCAATTTCAGATTTGATAGCCGCGGCCTTGGATGGGTGTAGCGGTCGTTGTTTCTGGAGATCTGGTGTGATGTCGGGCCAGGTGTCGATGCGATGTTCGACGATAGAGGGGTCGAGGCCAGGCATCTCCATGTATGACCAGGCAAAAATATCCCTAAATTCTTGGAAGAGGGATTTATATGCGGCAATTTCCTGAGGAGTGCAAGAAACTCCAATGATGATCTCTTCGACGATGCCCGGTTAAATGGAAATGTCGATTTTGATGATGGGGGAAATGTTAGCCAGATTACCTTCTTCAAAAGCGTCAGGTGCAGGAATGGGATTGTTGAACCAATCGATAGGGCCTGATGGGATAAAGTCTTTGGTTTCGACCGCATAAATGGGATTGTGGCTAGGAGGCATGAGGGCTTCCTGTGGAAGGAAGAGTGCACGATGATGTAGTGCAACCTAGGGAGAGGCCGAGCGTTGTAGCTCTTCTAGTATTTCTTCGTCGCATTGGAAACGATGGGAATATAATGGGTCGTGAGGAGTGATCTCAGCTCTAGTGTGATTGCCCCCTGCTGGTGAATCAAGGGGAGAGGTGCGAGCAGAAGGTGAGGGTTCGCTCGTCATGAACCATATGTTGAAGCACTGAGGGGTACCCATGGTGGTTGGATGAATAATCTTTGTAGGGGGATGAGAAGGAGAGTTGGGAGGGTTATGGGGTAAATCCTCAGATACGTCATCTAAGAACCAAGGGGGGGTTGGGAGTGCCTCGGGTTCAGGTGAAATGATGTGAAGATCCGCTAGTGGCGAAGTAAGGTCAATTACTTCCTCTGCGGGTTGGTGCAGTAGGGCTAATTGATGTTGCCTATATTGGATGATCATAGGACACTAGTATGTAAAATGAGCCAAGGAATCGCAAAGAGAGCAAGGGAATCTCATGCGTTCATTGACTAAAGTGGTGACATAGCGAATGTCAGTGAGCGGTGTTGTGGATGATGTAGCAGGGCGTGGGTTGTTCTGAAAGTCTCGGCTTATGATAGCTAATGCCTGCTGAAAACGAGGTAGGGATGGACAATGATGGGTGTAATGGCCATACTCAGAACAAATGGCACACGCGAACTTGGTCTTCAACCCTTTACTACTGGAAGGTTGAGTGGTAGTAGTAGTAATGGGTGGTGTGGGGGTTGGGTTGGGGGGAATCAAATTCCGTAATTCTGGTAGCGATGGGCAATTGTTGGTTTGGTGACCCTCTTTGTCACATAATGCGCAAGGGGGTGGAATGCGTGGAGGAAGTGGAGCTGTGGGCTCCTTCTTCTGTCGCCTGCCCCCAGCGGTAGCAGGGGGGGTAGGGAGTAAGGGGGTAGTGGGGTTAGTGGGAGTGATGACAAGAATTTTCATGGGGAGTCCTGCCTGTGGACAAGGGACCATCTCAGGTGGATGTAAGTACCACACTGGGATTGCTAACACCATATTGGGTAAGGTGAACATTGCGGCTACCTGGAAAGCTTCGATACCGGGTGGAGGGTAAAAGAAGGGAATTTGAGTGAGGGGTCGGGGAACTGCCTCCCAGATGGGATTAGGCCCCTGAGGGGGTGTTGATTCATGGACTGTGGGGGTCGACGAGTTCGCAGGAGGCTCCTGTGGGAGTGGTGCTGTGACTGGTGAGACGTCAGGAATGACTGAAGCCTCCTGAGGAGGATGAGCATCCTCCTGGAGAGTTTCCTTAGAGGAAACGACGCATACTTGGCTAGGGGGAAGGAGTGGTGGTGCTCCATGGTACGTCCCTAACAAGGATGGATCTTTGAAAATCCCAGGACCCATCTCGACGAGTGGATATACGTCTTGGTTTGAATGAATGAGAGGAAGAATGTTATCGAGACTGGCAGATGGGTTAGGCTTGTAATGCGAGACTTGGTTGATGGTCATAATCTTTCCATTGTGGGGGAACAAGATTTTCCTAAAGACTGAAGATGCCACTTCCTTCATAGCATACATGTAGCTACGTCCGAACAAGATATTGTAATCGAGTGTGACGTCGATAACTTCGATATCAATGAGAATGGTTTTGCCTCCGAGTTCAACGGGGACATTTTGGAGGAGCCCTTCAGGAGAGGATGGTCATCCATCATAAGCTCGTAATGTGATGGCGGATGGTATGAGTTCCGGGGAACCGAGTTTCTACCATACTATCTTGGACATGATGCATGTAGATTCCCCTTCATTGATGATACACCGATGGACGGTGATGTTCCGTATTTTTACTGGTACTTGTATAGCAACGACGACGGGAAGGCATGGTTCGCAGCTATCAAGGTCAAAAGTGATGAGGAAAGTAGTGACTTCCGCTGCGTTGGACAAGTCTGGAGGACTTTCAGAACTGACATGTCAGCCGGGGATTGCGCTAAGTCATTGACCAAGCTGTAGTTATGTGCTGCCCTAGCCTGTGGGTTGTGAACATTCCTACGCAAGGGGATGCGAGGGATGCGTAATGGTGGTTCGACAGAAGGGCGAGGGATCATCAACGGGGGTCCCATTGGTGTAAGGTTTGTCTCTGGAGAGATAGGAGTCTACTCAGCTGTTGTAGGATACTGACGATTGCGTGTTTGCAGAAGGATTTCTTCCTCACTGGTGAGGACAATTGTTCGCTCTGCTGGACTGTTGGGGTTATGATATTGGCCCACTTGAGGTGGGGGATGTTGAGTGTCCTGCTAGGTATTTATGACCCCTTGGTGTGGGATAGGATTTTGCAGTATGGCGGGAGGGGGTTGTTGCGCATATTGTTGTTGTGCCTGCTGCGGGGCATGTTGCGCCGGAGGAGGGGGGAGGCTTCCAGAGTCTTTCAACCTTTTGAAATCAGCGATCTGTGGGCAATGGTGAGTGTAATGACCATATACGCCGCAAAGAGCACAAGGGTGGATAGTTTTAACAATATTCCGCCCTGGGCATTTGTTGTTATTTCCCCCTTGGGGGTTTTGATTCCCTTGGTTCTGGTTTCCCCCAGTGGGTTGATGTTGTGGGGGTTGATTCCCGCCTTGACCCGGATTGTTGTTATTCCTGTTCCGTCCTTTCCTCCTGTTATTGTTTGATGGATGAGTTGGGTTGGCTATGTTTATTTGTTCAAAATTCTGGTATTGTTGAGCAGCAGAGGGTTGAACAAAGTTTACCCCCGCATGAGGATGTGGGGGAGCCATGGGTTGTGGAGGACCTGGAAAGGGAAAGTAAGGGTTCTGTGGTGGTGCGGCTCCATAAGGTACATAGGAAGGCGTGGCACTTTCACTAGTACTATAAGATGACGTGGAGGGAGGACCACTAGTTGAGGGTATAGGTGGATGTATGGGAGGTGTCGGTGGTGGTCCACTAATGGGTGGAGGTATAGCAACATGATACAACTATTGATAAGGGGGTGGGGGAAAATAAGGAGTGCCCCCATATGTCGACGGGTATTGAGGTGTTCCATACATCGGTGGTGGTTGGGGTTGTGGACCATGGTGTGTGGTGGCACCTATTAGTCCGTCTACTGAGTGAGACATCCCAGGTTTGTCCTGGACAAACGGCACAGGTTTTGGCAGATCAGGAAGTACTATGTACAAGTATCCTGACTGTGCATAAATGAGGTCATATTGTTGAGCCTTGCTGATGGCTTCCTCTTCTGAATGTGGGAAGGTAGAAGCCACATCCTTACCAAGGAGAGCGACAAGTGATCTAAGAAACCAGTCAAGGCATTGTTGTTTGGTGGTTTCTGCTTTACACAAACTACGTCGCCTACGCCACTCATGAATGTGGTCAGCGATGTGGGTGGTTGAGGACTGTTTGAA
>ML840113.1:0-11780 GCA_009831015.1 Picea engelmannii | reverse complement strand
CATATGGTATGATGCACCTGAGTCGATCAACCATACACCATGGTCTGCATGTGTACTTGTATATTCTAGGTAAACATCACCTCCTTCTTCAGTGGAGGTTTTCACCTCCGTGGAAGAGGTACTATCAGATCCCTTTGGTTTTTGAACCTTCTTAGACTTGCAATCTTTCTTATAATGCCCCGTTTTACCACACTTCCAGCATTTCCTCAAATATTTTCCTGGGGACTTAGATCTACCTGTAGATTTAGATCTCCATCCCGAAGGCTTACCAAGGTTCCTGTCTTGGGTACGCCCTCTTACAAATAAAGAATCTTTGTTGTGACCATCCATGCTTTTTCGCCTCATCGCTTCAGATAACAAGGATGGAACTACATCCTCATACTTCAATGTAGATTGAGTGGTACTACCTATTGCTACAACCAGATTATCCCAAGAGTCTGGAAAAGAACATAACAAAGTAATACACTTATCTTCTTCTGCAATCATAATATTAATAGATCCAAGTTGACTTACCAGAGTATTAAAGGCATTTAGATGTTCTGTCACAGAATCTCCATCTTCCACCCTAATATGATACAACTTCTTTCGAAGAAACAACTTGTTTACCAGGGACTTTGATTGATACAAATTCCCTAACTTATCTCATAGTTCCTTGGCTGTAGATTCTCTCGAGACATTCAACAACACCGAATTTGCTAGGCAGAGTCAAATGGTACTCCTTGCTCTTCTGTCCAACTTGTCCCAATCTTCCTTCGACATACCAGTAACTGGTGTACTAGTAGTTTGTGTACTGGTAGGTTGTGTACCAGTAGCATGTGTGCTTGTAGATGGTGTACTAGTAGGTTGTGTACCAGGATCCACAACAATCCATTGTTCTTTGTCTACAAGAAGGTCCTCCATCTTGAGCTTCCATAGCTCAAATTTTTTACTGTTGAACTTCTCTATCTCGATTCTATATGAGCTCGCCATTTCTCTTACTTTACTTGAATATCCATTGCAAAATCTCCCACTAAACCCAGGTTTATCACATACCCAAGATAAACTTGATCTATCAAGACTGAGCCAAACCCTCAGCAACAAAGGCGTCCCTCTGAAGCCAAAAACGTGCTCTGATACCACATGTAAGTTCTAAACCTGCGAAGTAAAGCAATGCATATAGATTCTTAAGCAATACATAAATTAATCAATGGCTCATACACAGAGTACACAAAGATTTTTACTGGAAACCCTCAACCGGGAAAACCTTTCTTATTTTCATTATATCAAATTTCACCATTTGCCATACAATATATAATTTTTTTTTAGGTATTTCATAGATACCAAAACCCTAATCCCTTAATCCGAGATTAATTTACAAATAAGCTAAAAATAGAAAAAACCGCCCAAAAAACATTTTTGGGGCACTGCCCCGAGATACCGCCCGATGCCGAATGTTGCACGTAACCAGGGGGGGGGCATGCCTACCCCCCCCTGGGACCCCCCTAGGAAAGCACCCGACGCAAACGATAGAGCTCTAGGTGAAGGGATCGTCAAACGCAGTTGTCGTATCTGATGCACCCACACACCCACACATGCAAAGAATATAACACATACCCAACATGAAGTCGTGTTGCACTATGGATATTTGAGGGCTGATACCGAGACAGGAGTGCACATGATTAGGTATTGATGCATTGCAGCAAGTGGATGTTCTTGGGACATGTTGTAGCTCTTGAGAGCTACCCACAGACCTTGGTTGCATAGGGTGAAGTCATGTTGCACTATGGATATCCGAGGATGTATAGATACACATGTTCAACAGTCAATGGATGTGAGCTTGTGTGGCATCAAACTTTGAGTTTGTGTCTCATGGAAGTGACACTTGGTTTAGAAGGGATAAATGAGGCTCCAATATGGTGCAAAAGGGAGCAGTGAGGCTCCAATATGTGGATATCGATGAGAAGGTTGTGGATGTGCTGACAAAGCCATTATCAAGGATGAAGTTTGAGTACTTCAGGGGAAATCTTAGTGTAGTCCCTCTTCAGAGGGAGTGATGGATTCAAATGTTATCGTAGGGTAGTGGATGTCATGATGACATGTTGTAGCCATTGGAGAGATACCCACCGAACCTAGATGCAAGTTGAAGAGATGAGGTATCTATGTTATTGCAAGGTATTGGATGTCATGCATAAGATATCTAAGTTTTATGTGGGAAATTGGATAGTCTCATTATGACATGTTGTAGCTATTGGAGAGATACCCACTGGCCCTAGATGCATGCTGTGAAGTCACAAGGGTGGACGTGATGAGGTACAAATGCATTGTAAGGTAGTGGATGTCCTGGGAACATGTGTAGTTATTTGAGAACTACCCACAGGCCTTAGATGCATTGGCTGTGAATTCACAAGGGTGCACATGATGAAGTACATATTCATTGTGACGTAATGGATGTCATGGTGACATGTTGAAGCTATTTGAGAGATACCCACAGGTAATCTTCAAAGGTAATCTTCAGAGGTAATCTTGGCATAATGTAGAATGACTCCCTCATTGAGAAGGAGTGTTGATGTTTGGGTAACATCAAAAAGACATTCTACTAGATTGATAATTAATAATGAGATTATTAATTATTAAGCAATATTGTTAATTATAATATTATTATTGTAATAATATATTTATGATATAAAGTATAAATATATATACAATAAAGTATAAAGCATAAATATAAAGTATAAATATATTGATTACCCAAGGGACACATCTCTTCATGGATGGTCACCATGGTCACCATATGTTTTTTTATATATAGAACACTCATCATTGTAATAAGATATTCATACACATGCAATATCATCTCTTATGAAAAATCAACAGGCACAAGGCTGAGTTGTTGAGTTCTTTTTCTTTTATTCTTCTACAAAATTTTCTTGTATGATCATGGAGTATTTTCAACCACATACATAACTGCCAAAACTTTTGTAATGAAGAACATTTTTCATGAATAAACTCCATAAATAATTTCTCCAGGGTTGATCTTGACTGTATCTTGTAACTTTGAGTTTTAAGTATGAGATATTTGAGGTTGACCTATCAAATTCTCTTTTGATATTGATAACATTACTCTTTTAAAATTCTTTGAGATGATCAATTCATTTTCTCCTTTTTCTCATGAAGAATATATGGATGCATTTATATATTATTAAAAAGATTGTGTGTGATGTTGATCATAATTAAATTATGATGTTGAAGCCCTCCTTAAATCTTCTATTATTGTAAAAATACTTTTGTTTCACATAAATATCATATTGGTTTATTGAAGAACCAATTTCATATAAATCAAAGCAATAAAGATTTGGGGTTTGATGCCTAAGACTCTCCCTAATCCAAGATATTCAAAGATATATCTTTTATCCAAAGAGGAGAACCACCTCTCTAAAAATGAAGGGGTAATAATGTCCTCATGAGGTTGTTTTTCAGATCTTGACAGATCTGAGCATCAACAAAAGCCTATAAAGAATGTAACTTTTCGTGGTTTTCTCTCTTATTGGGTTTCCACGTAAAATATATGTGTATCGTGACTTTGTGTTGATCTCTATTGACATG
Organism: Picea engelmannii; assembly: GCA_009831015.1. Classification (NCBI taxonomy): domain Eukaryota; kingdom Viridiplantae; phylum Streptophyta; class Pinopsida; order Pinales; family Pinaceae; genus Picea; species Picea engelmannii. Next base: position 8,198 of record ML840113.1, on the reverse strand, counting down.
CATTTATTTTCATTGCTTATGATTAATTCTTTGATGATTAGTTCAAGTGGTAAAAGAGAAAATATGTTAAAATATGTCCAATATTGATTCATCCCCCCTTCTCAGTATTGTCGAATATTATAACAATTGGTTTTAGAGTGAGGTTCCTTCATAAATATTGACCACTGAAAGGAAGATATCTATAGAAGACATGGATAAAACAAGAAAATTTCACCAAGATTGGAGCACCACAATTTGATGAAACTAATTATGCCTTTTGGAGCACCAGAATGAGAGTATTCCTAATGGCATTAGGTTTTCAAGTATGAAACTCTATAGTGAATGGATACAAAGTACCAACCACTCCCCCAATAGATTCAAATGGAAAAAAAATATTTATGTAAGTAACACCAAAGCAACGAATGCTATATTATTTGGTCTTTCAAGCTTTGAGTTTGTAAAATCCATGCATCATGATTAAGCCAAAGATATTTGGGACAAGCTAAACAACATCAATGAAGGAGATGAAAAGGTGAAGCGAGGCAAACTACAAATACATTGGGCACGGTTTGAAGGATTAAAAATTAAAGAAGATGAATATATTGCAACATACTTTATTAGGGTAGATGAAGTTGTAAATACTATTAGAGGACTTGGTGAACAAATCCAAGAATCTATAATTTTTCAAAATTGTTGTAGTGGGAAAAGCCCCCTATGGACTACACTAGGGTTCAATCATGCAGGCAGAGATAACCGTCTAAAGTCTCCTATTTTTAACAACTGTCCCAAAAATACCCCACATTCATGCATAAAATGAAAAGTATAAGGATCCGGTAGTCATACCTTAAACTCCATGTCTGGTGTCGATCCTTTTGCGTTTAGTCGCTTCTAGACTGCAAGTCTCCTCCCAAGGCTAACTTTCATTCACCAAAAGAAAAAAAAGAAACTATGAATATGCATCTTATATATGAATTAGTGGGTTAAATGTCATAACAAAATGTAAATCAAGCATAAAGATTGAACACATCATATGGCGGGATGAAAAAAGTACTTATTTATATTAATCTCACAAAGTCACTTACAAAAATGAGATCGTTGACTACTCCTCGAAACCTGGGATCCTCTTCACCAAGATCCAACTACTTCAGCATATCCTTCTTCTCTCACATTTCTCTCTAGAGAATGGGCATAGGCTTATGAATAAGGAAAAAGGCAAGAATAGGGAATTCTGGCTCAAAACTCACAATGTGGCTGCAAATTCTTAGGGAAAGGGGGGAAAATGAATGGGCAGAGTTTCATTGTTGCTATGTTTCTCCTTGGAATGAGACCCCAACACCTCCTTTTATATGACAAAAGAATGGTTATTCGGTTGGGTGACGGGCTATAGGTGGTGAATTAGTTGGGAAACTACCCAATAGCCCGTAACCTCAACGAATCCCTTGAAACTTTTTATTTTTTGCAACTTTTGTGGGTATACGCGGGTTGTAAGGGTCCAACTAGCATACGTACGTGGGCAGTAGTGGTGCAAGGCATGTACATCTTCAAAAATTGTGCTTTTAAGAAGAGTTGTTCAATGTTGGCTTGGAAAAACTAGTAAGTAATATGGCCTGATGCCAGGTATGCATGTATGGTAAAATTTAGGGTTATAAAAGATGCCCCCTAATGTGTGAGGTTAGAAGAGCATCTGATGGTCGAAATACATTACAAATCTTCACCAACGTACAAAGCGAGTGAGCCCGGGACCAGAGTTCGGGAGGTGTCATCTACAAAATAACAATTGTCTCACTGAGGTGGGCATACCCATGCTTGAGATGAAATAAATCATGGTTTCCAATCAAATACACTGCAGATCCATGTCATATAACTATATAAAGTGTATCCATGAGAAATACACAACAGATCTACATCTCAAAATCAAATATATACATGTATAGTATCCATATTCAAGAAGCCAATGATGCTTGATGGCTAGAGATGAGGTCTTCAGAGCTCGAGCAAAAATTTCAAGATCTTCAAAACTTGGGTAGGAGTGTAATGTGAGTGTACGAATTCACTACCCAGAGGTATTCAACAGCTCGTCAGGGAACAGACAAGAGGATCTTGGTGATCAGGCAAAGAACTTCATTGATTTTGAATAAGGACTTGATTGGACTTTAGGGATGGTCGGGCATGAGGTCAAGAGACAAACTGCAAAAAGGTCAACTCAAGTTGGGTAAAACTTTCCTTGGACAATAGCATGATTGATGATCAGACTCAGGAAGCAAGACATTGACATAAGTTCACGATGCAGGAGGCAACACAAACTCTCCATATATTTGGAAGGATAACCAAATGGAGGAGGACACAACTCTATGTTACGAGAACAACTTCCTAAGGTCATATTAAATCCAAAATCTTGACGAACAAATGGAAGGATGTGCTTTTTCCAAGGGTGACTCATTATGCTTCCATAAAAAGAAAATACTTTTCCCATCCTCTTTTTGGGGTATATTTGATTTTTTTGTATTTTTCAATATTTTGGAGTGCTTGAAAAAGAATAAAAGAATGCTACGTTACAAAGGAGGAAATGAGTGTCACAATCATACTAGGTCAAAGAGCAAGGAACACACTAATGCTCATATCAAGGAGACATGTGCAGGAAAAAGGACACTAGGGAAAATTCCTCCATGGGTCAAGGTGTTAGATCGCAGAGGCAAAGTGCTACAAGGATTGTGTTTAAGGAATGCTTCAAAGGTTTAGTTGAGAGAAACATGGAGCCGACATTAGGCCAAAAACACAGGAATGAAAATGTGATTAGAAGGACACGATAAAACCCACTTCGATGTATTTTTTTACGAGCCAAGAGAAGGTAAGCTCGGTGGTTTTTCATTTTTAGAGAGTCTAAAAAAACATAAAAGAAGACTCCATTGGGGTTCCTTTTTCGAAGATAGTCTAGTCGGTTCGAAAAAAGGGGTAAACTAGCACCGAAAAGACGTCTATTCAAAACCATTTTAACGAGTGTGACAAAGACAAGATCACTTGACAATTTTTTCAATTTAAGGAATCTGAAAAGAGATTAACTATGGACTCGCTACTTTTTTCTAGATTTAGTCTCCTTAGCCTGAAAAAAGTGAAATTTACTGAGGAGAAATCTCTCGACGAGACGAATCTTCTGAGGTGTAACTTTTTCCTCCTTAATCTACAAGCCAGAAAAAGGGGTAAACTCATGCCAGTAGATGTTTTTATGAACCAATTAACGAGTGTGAAAGAACAAGGTCACTCGACGATCTTTTCAATTTTAATGAGTCTAAAAAAAGATTAACTATGGACTCCATAAAGGACATTCTTTTGGACTAGTTTAACAAGTGTGAAGGAACAAGGTCACTCAACTATATTTTCAGTTTTAGGGAGTCAGAAAAGAGCTTAAATATGGACTCCATGGGGGTTCCTTTTTCATAAATTTAGTCCCTCGGGCTCAAAAAAGGGGTAAAATTATACCTGAGAATACTCTTGTAGCGAACCAAAGTTCCTATAGTGTACCTTTGTTCATACAATTGACCATCTGGACCAAAAAAGGGTAAACTACCGCCAGGCAGACGTGCTTTGAAATTTTAGTTTGGCGAGCATGAAGGACAACAAGATCGCTTGACAATATTTTCATATTTAGAGGGTCTGAAAAGGGCTTAGAAGAATACCCTTTTTTTGGGAGTCCCGAGGGTGAGGCCAAGAGTGATGACATATCAGACATGTGAAGGCTCAAACTCATAATCAGGACAAGACTAACAAGGAATCCCAAGCCTAAAGTCATTAACGACGGTATGGACACCAAAATGCAACCAGGATCTACTTAGGGCATCCATGTGGAGGTAGGCTCTACCACTAAATTGTGACACTTCTAGAGAAGCAATGATGGTTATGTGTCACAATTCGGTGGGATCGATCCTATGGTAAATTGAAAAAGACAATGTGATGCAAGAAGTGGAGGTGGAGTCCTAACTTAGATGCACAAAGTTGGAAAAAATGACTTTTTACTAAAAGACCTTAAAAGTGATCCATCTCTCAAAAGGTTTTCCCAAACCAAAAGTAAAGTGTATCGTAACATCCAATGAGAAACTCAAGAACCACGTTAAATGATTTTAAAGCTAGAAAAAACGACAAAAGGGGTAAGAAAAAATGACAAAAAGGGCCAAAAAGGTCTATAAATAGAAGTTGGCAGCTCATTATCACCATTGCAAATTGAGAATTGACCAAAAAGCCAAAAACACCCATTTGTTAAAGAAGTTGATTCTTGGAGCTTCAATGGACGAAACGAACTTCCGCTTGGACCAAGTAAGTACAAACTAGCTCCTATTGCATTTCCATGCTTTCCTTTTTCATTAGTATTAGTTTTTTAGGGGGCGCACACCTTTAAAAAAGGTCGGCCCTACGTGTACGCGGGATATCCTAGGACAACCCACGTATCCTTGCGGGAAAAAAAAAAGTTTCCCATGTGCATACGCGACTGTGTCCAATACAACCAGGATACACCCTCAAAAATATGGAAAAAATAAAAATGCAATCATTAACTCTCCTTTGAACTTGTCATTTTGCAGAATGTACGTCCATTGGAGAGAGAGGGAGCATGAGGACATTGATCTAATAGTCAATGAGGACCCTGCAACTATGGCCGCATTGAGACAATGTGGTTTGTGGAATTTCTTCCGATGTCCATTCATGAGAGCACAATCCAAGATGTTGAATTCCTTGGTAAAATATTGGCATCCTGACGCTGAGGCATTTATGCTCAAGGGGAAGTCATTGACATTTACTTTCTGACTGGCCTCTCGAGGAGGGGTGAACCAGTCAACTTGCATGCTTTTCCCCCCGGGCCTCACAACATCGCAGAGCTGATTGGACTCCATTGCAAGGCTAGAACTAAGAAAGTAGGTTCTCAGGTGCCAATTAACAAGATTACCAACCTATCACTCAAAGTGATAGTTTTACTCATTGGGCGGATCACTGGATCCATGGTTTTACATCAGGCCTCTTGGGCGCACATGCATTGTGCAATTCAATGATTGAATGCATGGATATTTGATTAGAGAACGACCATGCTAGACTGCATGAAGAGACAACCCACTGAGTGTCATGGGCGGGACAACCAAAACTTTGGATTTGGGACCATTTTGTGCTCATTCTTCTACGAGATATTCCCCAGTTTCAGTCCATGAGAGACATTGCGAGGGTATGTGGCCTCCCTCCTAGCAGTGTGTAGATGGGCAACATTGTTGCTGCCGCAGGGGGGAGGAAGGACCATAGAGGCCTTCGACGATGCATTTTTTGACTAGTGAACATGGCAGATTCCAATGATAGATGACTACCTCTATGTCGGGATCAACTTTTCCAGGGACCCGAACATGCCCATACCTCCCGGAGAAGAGCGAGGAGAGATAGGTACGTTTTTTTTGTTAATGTTATTTAATTTTCTTTTTTCTTTTTATATATATCATTTTTTATGGGAATCAGAGTATCTAACAACTATGTATCTGTTTATGTATATATGTGGGGCTAGTGCATCCAACAGACTTCTCGAGGACCAGGCAACGTACTTGACCAGAGGCAGTACCATCCACAGCCACCGCACCAGCAGCAACAACAGGGGGACCTCTAGCCGGAGAGGATGAGAGAGTTTTGAGATGGGTAGAGCGGAACCTCACCGTTCTCACTCGTGCAGTCCCTATGATAGAGATCGAGGATCTCCCACCATCAATGGAACCTCACGTGGTTGGGGTGCCATGGACCTGGGTCCAACTCTTTTAACATTTGACAAACGTTGTAGTTCACTATGGCAGGGCCAACAAGCCCCACCCTTAGCTTAGGATGGACTACTTACATGCTGAAGGCACTTTCCGTATGTTTTTGAGGGCATAAGTCCTGTGATGTGTACTTGATATGTATTTTTTGAGGTGCTTGCACCCACTTATGTACTCTAAGACTTTCTATATATATATATATATATATATATATATATATATATATATATATATGCGTATTTACATATTTTCTATCTTATGGATTATATTTATTTACAAATGTATTTACATGTTTATGTGTGTGTTTTTTCTTACATGTGTGCAATATGCCAATCTAATACTTGATTAGCTAGAGTATCTATCATTTGATTCAATCTCTGTTGGCATGGGGGTAGACCCAGGGTTCAATGCTTCAACAACACACCAATAAAACCCTAACTACCAACCCTTTGGGAAACATATGCGAAGCAGATGAAGTCTCACTCGAGGTAGAGGCATGGGTGGTTGCAGGACTCAAGTGTCTACAACCTAACTGCAACACAAATTTGTGATTACAACACTTAACCGAGCACTTAGAAGTTAACATTCATTAATATTTAACCCTTGTTCACATCACAGATTGAAATCCTAGTTACATGGTAGCGCAGTATTCAAAAAGATCTAATACATCCTACACTTAGCACATATAAATAGATCAGATCTAGCATTTATTCACATTACTAAGAACTAAGCTATCATATCAAATGCATATAACATATATCATTGCACTAAGCATACATCACATCAATAACATAACAATTATAATGCACAAAGTAACCACAACACAGGATATACGTGGTTCACCCAATGTGGGGCTACGTCCACCAACTCTTATCTTCTTTATTGTCTTATTTCAATATTATACAAGCACAGAGCCACAAGAACCCACTCTGCATAGGACAGGAGATCTGTGCATGCCTCACCAGATCCTCCTTCCTCAAGCTAGATTCAAGCACAAAGCCTTCTTACAATCACTTGCACTTAGCTCTACAAGTTCTTAAGAAACAATATGCACGAAGCATCCACAACTATTCACACTTAGCTGACCAACCACATTACACACTTAGGTCTCCCTTACATCACCTAGCTTTCTATTTATACATTACAAACAGGCCTAAACACAGGTAAACCCATGGGCCAACATCCCATACCCGTTACATAAACCCTAATCTCAAAACTTCCTTAAAAAGGGGCCAAGATCCCACGATCTCCGCTTAAACTTACGCTCTGCCTTCGACCAGCCTGTCAAAGTCCCAAAAATGGTCAATCATGACCAAGGTTCTCCAAAACTTGGTTAAGGGCCAACAATCTCCTAGGAACATGGATATACACAATGTAATCAAAACAATGTTCTAAGAGACGTACCCTAAGGAATCGTCGATGTAGAGTAGGATCATAAACATGATAAACCCCTTTTAACTAGGACACAACCAATTGTGCATCTAAGTAGACCCGGAAGTAAGAGATACCATGCGACAAGGCTTCATGAAGTAAGTCTATTACTGCACTATATTCGACAACATTGTTTGTGGCGTCATCTAAAAAAATACCTCCAGAAGATAACAACTGTCCTTGAGGTGAGAAGATCACCCAAGCTACGGAAGCAAGCCTCCGAGTGTGTCGGCTAGCACCATCGGTGAACCCAACAAACACCTATTATTCACTTCACATTTTCTGCAATGAAAAAGATGACATCAAAATGACACGTCCATAAAAAAAGGACAAAACAAAACTGTATAAGAACTATACATATATACAAGAAATCACCCAAGGCGACCCTCCTACGAGTAATACTTCTTGAGATAGAGCCAATTTATAGGATCCACTAAAGCGTTCCCTTCAAAATAAACCAAACAATAAGTGGCCTTATTTAATACCTCCTTCACGATGAAAGGTCTGAACCACATGGGTTTGAACTTGCCTACCCCTAGGGGATCCTCATAGACCAGGACAAGGTCGCCTTCGGAGAAAATTCGAGGACGTATGGACCGATCGTACTGACACTTGAGTCTTTTCTTGTGAGACTCATTAGCCAAGGCTGCATCACATCATTTCTCATTGAGCTACTCGAGATATAATAAGTGTTCCTCAAGCGGTGAATTATGGCAATAATTATACTGCCAACTTAAGAGATGGGATCTGACATTCTATAGGCAAGACTTCTTCCAACCCATAAATGAGTTGAAAAGGTGAGAAATCGGTGGCAGTCTTTACAGACATTCAGTAGGCCCACAGTGCCGAGTACAACATCAAATGCCAATTTGACTTGGCTGAATTGATCATTCGTTGCAAAATAGTCTTGAGGGACTTATTCATAGCTTCCACCTGACCATTCTCTTGTGGGTAATAAGGTGATGATTTTTCTTGCCTCAACCCTAGCTTTGACGTTAACTCAGACATCATTTTGTT
>ML840112.1:11236-53485 GCA_009831015.1 Picea engelmannii | reverse complement strand
AAGACATTTTTAACAAGCTGAAGGAATTGTTGACAACTGCACCCATTCTGAAGGTAGCAAACCCAGATAAAGACTTCACCGTATGTGTTAATGCAAGTAAAGAAGGACTAGGTTGTGTCCTAACTCAAGAAGGACACGTTATTTGTTATGAGTCGCAGAAATTAAAGGAACACGAGCGAAATTATGTCACTCGTGACTTAGAATTAGCAGTGGTAATACACGCCTTAAAAATGTGGCGACACTACATAATGGGCAGAAAATTTCTACTATTAATGGATAATAGTGGGGTGAAGTATCTGTTTAACCAACCAGATCTTAATGCAAGGCAAGCGAGATGGCTATCCTTCTTGAGCGAATTCGACTTTTAGGTCATACATATCAAGGGTAAGGAAAATAAAGTAGCAAACGCTTTAAGCAGAAGAGTCCATGGGTTATTTGAGATAAACATCAGCAGGGCAGAAAGTGATCTGGAACAAAGAATAAGGATGGAAAATATTAACGTGAAAATTACACGAAGATGATGGCAGAATTACAAAATAGTACAACAAACTCAGATAAACTAGATCTAAGTATCGACAAGAAGGGACTATTACAATTTATAAACAAACTTTACATACTAGATTTAGCAGAGTTAAAATTAACTGTTTTAAATGAAGTGCATAAGAAACCGTATTCTGGCCATCCAGGTTACCAGAAAACAATAACAACACTCAGAAAACTATTTTACTGGCCTAATATGAAGGGAAAAATAGTAGAGTACTTGGCTAGGTGCCAAGATTGTCAGGAGGTTAAGGTCGATCACCAACACCCAGTCGGCCTATTACAGCCATTACCAGTACCATAATGGAAATGGGAGACTATATCACTGGACTTTATAACGGGTTTGCCTAAAACTCAGAAATAGAATGATTCTATCATGGTTGTAATCGATAAACTTAGTAAGTCTGCACACTTTATTCCTATAAAGTCTACTTTTAAAGCTATAAGCATTGTTGAAATATTCATGAAAGAAATTTTTAGACTGCATGGTATTCCTAAAATGCTAGTTTTAGATAGAGATGTAAAATTTACATCCGCTTTTTGGAAGGAATTGTTTGCAGGGCTAAACACTAACTTGAATTTCAGTACAAGCTATCATCCACAAACGGATGGTCAGATCGAAAGGACAAACCAAATCATAGAGGATATGCTCCGCATATATGTAAGAACAAAACCGAACAAGTGGGAAGACTACCTACACTTGGTATAATTTGCGTATAACAATGGATACCAAACTTTGGCTAATTTAATCCCTTTCAAAATACTATATGATAGAAAGTGTACGACTCCAATTAGTTGGGATAACCCGGCCAACAGACTCATGGTTGGACCAGAGATGCTCCAAGAAATGGAGAAAATGGTAAGGAAGGTGTTAACATTAATTTTCATCTTGGCCACAAGAGTATTTAGGTCTGCAAGTTACACGAGAGGCGCCCAAGCACAGCACGGAAAAATCTCGTTTCAGGCTTCCAAGCAAGTAAGCGGGCAAAATTACGTTGTCAATGGCCCAGATTCATCTATAGAAGCAGATCGACATGCGGTGGAAATTAATGGTTAGCGGAGATGCACTGGGATTAGTGCGATGGATAGCACCTATATTACATGCAATATAGGTTATCAACCGTCCATCCAAAGGATGTGTGGTGCGAGATCTAATCGTGTCGGTATTTCAGCATTTGGGAGTTCGAAGGGTGATGGTTTCTCACCACTATACATCTCGAAACCCCGAACCCCGAAATGCTAAAAATGCCCAGAGTCGGGCCCATGGTCATGGCACTCGATCACAAGAGGCACAGACTTGGGAAAAGGGTGCTGGCATGCACCATGTGATGGGAAAGGCCACAAGCCGCCAATGTCATATCATCCATCCGATCCATTTGGGATAGGTGGCAACCAGATGACGTTTTGGGAATCGACATTTCGAGAGACAAGGGACTTCCCATCCACTGCAGCAGGAATCGCCAAAATGTGAAATACCGATAAGTGCCTTTGAAGCTAAGCCCATGGTCCTAGCGCCCAGTCACATCAAGCAAGCCTAGTAATGGAGGTATCCCTCTTCTAACGTCAAAGGCCATCTCGACCATTCCTCTGAAGGACACGCGACACACATCTGTGATTTCGCTGTTTGGTTAATCGGGATTTTGAGGAGGAAGTGCATCACGAACTCCTGTTGCCAGAAATCCCGAAGGGATCAGGACCATTCATCTAAGGAAGCGCATCACAATATCTGAGTCACGAGTGCACCCCCTCTGCCTGTCATATCGCTTCCACATAGTTCCCTCCTTAGTTCACCACCCTCTCGTATCCTGCCACGTCCACCCACATGGTCCCTCCTCGGCTCATCGTCCTCTCGCCTCCCTCCAGGTGTCTGTCTCCCTCAGGCATCTCCACCTCAGCACCTTCCACCATTCACACGTACCCTTGCGCTCCACGTTGCCTCCACCTGTGTACTTTTCAGACCAGGTGGCATCCCTCAGCTGATGTCACAGTTCCCACCACCTCCTCCATAGTGTTCACACCTTCATCCCCTCGTCACACCCTCTTTCAAATCCGCCACAGGGGTTCCTGCATAGCAGTCCAACTGTCCAGCTGATCTAGGTGTCACCAGGAAGAGACCTCCACGTCCTAGGAGGCAGAGTTGACTAAGACTGTTCCTGATCCCTAGATAGCAGTTATTACAGTTGTTGGAGGTGGTTAAACATCATATCCGCTATAGATGGAAAGTCTGGCAGAGGACTAAAAGCATGTTGATTCATCTGCAGGAAAGTCAGGGGTCCGATTGCGTCTGCCAGAAGCGCACGATATTTCGGAGTCAGCATGCACATACTATCAGAAGCCATGCAAATGTAATACTTTTATTGTTGTTTCTTGTTTTCGTTGTTGGGTTTTGTTGGAGTATATGAAGGCGTTTTCACCATTTTTTGTAATCATCAGTGGTAGAGAAAAGCTCCCGATTGTAAAGTTTTAATACACTCTAGTCCTCTGGTTATGTATCTGTATGTGAGATTTCTTGTTTTATGACAAATAGTTTTTCTTATTCCATCTAGTTTCATCTTTTACCGAGAGATTTCACTATCGACTAACTCATGTGAATGTATGTGACTGTGTTAAGGTAAAAGATTCATTTTAGCACCGTTACATTCTCCAATATTGCCTCCATTTGAGCGTAAGAAGTTCCTACATTCAATTTTTTCTTCCACAGACTCTTATAAGCTCGATGCCTATAGTAGCCCTCAACTTTTCCTCATAGAAGTCTTCCCCCTACTCACCCTTACTACAACTCACTATCTGAAGTTTGACTTAGACCTCACCTACCTGTGCATGTCCAGCCTAGTTTCATAATTAGAATGATATCGTTTTGATTTTTCTTTCAGTTGATCACCCTCTACAGACAAATCGTGACATAAAACTAATGTCCATCGGGCTCTGCTCCTGCTGCAATCCATGAGTGATTTCTAATGCTAACATTTCTGGCGCCGCTGCCGGGGATGAAGTTGAAAATTTTCCCCAAGATTGAATGACATTGAGCCTCTGATTCTGAAGGTGCATTAGGTATCAGAGCCTTTGAATATTTCTACAGTGCACCTGGTGACTCCATTGTGATAACTCCATTGTGGAGAACCTGCCATGTTAATTGTGGCTTTCAAAGGAAGACACATGCGGTCCCATCCACAGCTGCCTCTAGCTACACCTAAAAATGATCCAGAGGTGGTTCTCAGAAAAGGAAAGGCCTCTGGAGGAGAAGCTTTCTCCACCGAACCAGGTAATCCGTCATTCCCTTCTGTAGGAACTCCATTTTCTCCTCCTCAGTTTCTTAGCAGACCTCTTTCTGAAGTTTCACATTTCCTAAATTTTGGGAGTGTTCCTACTGAGTTTTCCCCTCCTGGTCTGGGATTGGAGGGAGAAATCCTTGTCACTCCCCTCTCCCCTAAAGTTGTACCTTGGCGTAGACCTAAGAACACAGAAGATTTCCCCATGCCTAGCTTTACCACTCCTCCTCTACTGACTTAAGCCTGTTAGCCTTATCCCTAAATCCCCTATTGTTTTCCATTCCAATATCCCCTTTTCGAGCTCCTTCTCCTCCAAGTTCTCCTCCAAGTTCTCCTCCACCTAATATTCCCATGGAAGGAGAAAAGCCCCCCATGACTAGAATGGAGGCTATAATAGCTGCTAGGTATGCCCCCCCTTGTGTTACCTCAACCTTTCAATGCCCTCCCAGTAAAGGGTTACCTCAAGCAATTGCCCAAGTTTACGGGCGAAGGGGACACAGTTGCAGAAGAACACCTTGAATCCTTCTACATTTTTACATATGATCATGTCATCATGCATGAAGATGTATGGATGAGGATTTTCGTCCATAGTCTTGAAGGTGAGGCTAGGAAATGGTTTAGGGCCCTGCCTCTTGGATCTATTGATGGAATTGAAGCTTTAGATAGTGCCTTTTTGAGACAATGGGGAGACAAAAAGGACTTCATGTATTACATGACTGAGTTTGGGTCTTTGAAGAGAAAGGATGGATATTCTATATCTAAATTCTCCAAAAGATTTAATAAAATGTACAATAAGATCCCCACTAAGATAAAGCCCTCCGAAGCCTCTGCGAAGATCACTTATGCCAGCTCTTTTGATCCCAATTTCTGCCTCTTGCTGAGGGAAAGGAGAGCCACCACTCTGGCTCATATGCAGGATGCAGCCATGGAGGTAGAGTCTAACATACTAGAAATTGACTGACTCAGTAATGAGGCCGACAGAGATGTATCCAGGAAAAAGAACAGAGGCCTCCCCATCCCATTCCTCTCCCCTTCCCCTTTAGATGGATGAGGTAACTAAAGTGCTAAAATCCCTTTCAGCTAGGATGGAGAGATGGGAGTTAGAAGGGAAACCCACGTACAAAAATCACCAGAATACTGATAACAGAGGTTTCAAGAGGCCTCGTAACAATATACCATAGACTTTGCCAAAGGAACAAAGGAGCAGAGACAGGGAGGATCAGAGGATTAAGACCCCTCTCCAGAATATCCTATTTTCTCACAAGGAAGAGGAGGATATGGATGAAATCGACCCTGAGATTCACTACATCGAGGACACCTCCCCTTTTCCCCATTTGACTCAATTTGCATATGAAGAATCCCTTATCAACACTCAAATTAATGAGTTGAGTAAAGGGGAAAGGGCCAGCAACACTTCTAATAGATACAATCTTAGGTCAAAAAAGAAATAAGGGAATTTTGATAGCCAAGATCAACCCCTCATAGCAGAAAGGCCTACTAAAGCCACAACAACCGCTGCTAAAGAGAAAAAAACTCAGAATGCTTCCCCAGCAGCCAAGGAACCCGTCTCAGAGGTAAGGGAAGCCCCTAGGTCTCTCTCCTCCTTTAATTTTTAGCATGAGATTCAGAATATTAGAATTCTTGTACCCCTCTCCGAACTGGTTAAAAATGAAGAATTTAAAAGGTCCCTCTCCAAGATGCTACAATCTGAGCCCCCCCAGCCTCCCTCAGACTCCATAAATCTCCAAGATGAAAAGTCAGTAGTTTTTCTAGGTCCCATGGTAGAAGATAGAGATGATTCATCCCCTCCTTTCTACACATCCTTGAACATACATGATAAAGTGTTGCATAACTGCCTCATGGATTCAGGGGCTTCCCATAATCTTATGCCCAAAATAGTAATGGAAGAATTGGGGATGGAAGTGACAAGGACTTATCATGATTTGTAATCTTTCGATTCAAGGACGGTGAAATGCCTCAGATTCATCAAAGACTTGGTGGTATCTCTGTTTCAGCTGCCAATGAAGAGTGTGGTCATGGACATTGTAGTGGTCGATGTTCCTCCCAAGTTCAGCATGCTGCTATCAAGATCTTGGATTAAAAATCTTGGAGGAACATTACAGATGGATCTCACATATGCTACTATTCCATTCTTTGGAGAGGAACACAAGAGGCTATACAGAGAAGCCCAGCTCACCTACATTGTTAGCGATGAGAAAAACCCTACCAATCACCCTATCTTTGCGCCAGACACTGATTTGGGGTCTAGTTTGTTACAGCTCACTGATGCTCCTAAAGTCCCTTTCCAAATAAAAAAGAAACCCTTAGCTAATCACAGGGAACCTCCCCCAACCACCTCTGCCTGGAAAATGTTTTTTGATGGAGCCGCTTCTAGCAAAGGAATTGGCACTGGAGTGGTCTTTGTGTCGCCTTGTCAAGAAACCATATCCCTGTCATACAAGCTTGAGTTTGAAGCGACTAATAATGTGGCGGAATATGAAAGCTCTTGTTTTAGGTTTAAGGGCTGCAAAAGAAATGGGGATTGAGGAAGTAGCAGTGTTCGGAGATGCCGAGTTGATTATCCAACAAGTCAAAAACACTTACCAGACTAAGCATCCTTGGCTCAAAGCTTACAGAGAGGAGGTACATGACCTGATTGAGAATTTCGTCTCAGCCTTCAACATCTCTTCCATTCCGAGGGAACAAAATTCTTTGGTTGATTCTTTAGATGTCTCAGCTAGACGGTTCAGGATTCCTCTGCCACCTATAGTCAAATATGATGTTAAAATAAGATATAGGCCTGTTGTACCAGACAATGTCAAGCATTGGAAGGTATTTGAAGATGATCTTGAAATTGAAAGATTTCTCTAGTTTTTCGATGAATTTTCTGCGTTGCACATCGATCAAGATCCTGACCCCAAAGGTGACCCTCACCCTGAGGTGTTTTTAAATAAATTGCTAATCACCAGATTATTCAGCTGCCTAGCAATCACATTCTGAGGGGATTAATCCCTTTATAAATATTGTTCGATGGGAATGATGTGGTAGTAAAGGGTATGGTTTTAGATGAATATGCTGACATAGCCAAGTGCAACATTGGCACATAGGAGGAGCCTAAGTTTGTCAATTTGTCAAGCAGTTTGACCAAAGAACAGAGGGATAAATATACTGAGTTATTAAGATAATTTGTTGATGTGTTTGCATGGACTTATGAAGACCTCAAGACATATGACACATACTTCATTGAACACAAGATCCCATTGAAATAAGGGGCTAGGCCATTTAGGCATAAGCTAAGACAGATAAATCCCATGTTACTGCCTGTCATGGAGAAAGAAGTGAATAATTTTTTAGAAGCCCAAATCATTGTCCCCTTGAGATATTCCGAATGGGTGGCCAATTTGGTCCCGGTGAGGATGAAAAGTGGTGAAATCAGGCTTTGTGTCGATTTTAGAAATCTGAACAGGAGCTCAAGAAAGGACAATTACCCCCTACCTAAGATGGAACACATACTATAGAGGGTAACTAGTGCATCCAGGATATCCATGATCGATGGGTTTTCTGGTTATAATTAGATATTAGTCATGCCCGAGGACAGGGAAAAGACAACCTTCACCACTCCTTGGCACACATTTATTTATGCTAAAATGCCTTTTGGACTAATGAATGCAGGAGCTACATTTCAGCGAGCCATGGACATAGCCTTCATCGGGGAGAAAGACCAGTTTGTGGTGATTTACCTAGATGACATCACGGTCTTCTACAGTTCTAATAAAGAGTAATGCTACCACTTAAGGAAAGTTTTCTTGAAATGTCGAAGGTTTGGTCTTTCCCTGAATCCCAAGAAATATTTGTTTGCTATGATGGAGGGAAAGCTGTTAGGCCATATAGTATCAATAGAAGGAGTGAGAATTGATCCCAGTAGAGTGGAAGCAATTCAGACCCTGTCACTTCCTAGGTCTAAAAAGGAAGTCCAGGCCTTTTTAGGGAAGATTAACTTTTAGAGGAGGTTCATCTCAAATTTTGTAGAGCTGGTGAAACACATCACAATCATGCTCAGAAAGGGAAATGAAGTGAAATGGACCATTGAACCCAGGGAATCTTTTGTCCAAACAAAAAGGGCCCTGACCGAGGCACCTCTGTTGATCAGCCCTGACTATTCCAAACCCTTCCAAGATTTTTGTTTTTCTTCTTTTGATACAATAAAAGCAGTCTTATTGCAGAAAAATGAGGGGGGATAGGAACAACCCACTTCCTTCTTTAGTAAAGCATTAAGAGATGAAAAAATCAGGTATGAAATCATGGAGAAATAGGCCTATGCCTTGGTGAAAGATCTTAGAGCTTTCAGAATCTATGGCTTGCACTTGAAAGTCACTGCATACGTTCCTTCAGCCTCTATGAAGGACATCCTTATACAACCTAACATAGATGGGAGAAGAGGTAAATGGATTGCCAAGATCCTGGACGTTGATCTGGAGATTAAGCCCACCAAGTTGATAAAGGGGCAGGGTTTATCCAAGTTTCTAGCTGAATCCAATTGCAAAGCCTTGGGGGTTAACTTCATCAATGCTTGTTCAGAAAATCAGTAAGTTGAGTTGTCCAACAAAGGTTCTCAGGGTGACTTATCGCTAGCAGAATGCACCTGGTATAGAGATATTTTATATTTTCTGCAAGAGTTAAGGCATCCTAATGGAATGGGAAAGAGTAAGGATAGAGCTTTAAATCTCAAGGCAGTCAGATATTGCCTCGTTGATCGAGCCTTGTACTGGAAAGACCCTCTAGGGGTATTTTTAAGGTGCCTGAATCCACAAGAAGCCCAGAAATTTATGATTGATTTCCATAGAGTCCTTTGTGGGGGGCATCATTTCTGGAAGACCACAGCTCACAAAATTCTCAAAGCTAGGTACTACTGGCCCACCTTATTCACTGATGTCTATAGAGAAATTAGAGCTTGTATCAAATGCCAAAGGTTTTCAAGAAAGTAGCAGCTCAACTCACTGCCACTAAAGCCTATGGTAGTTTCAACACCTTTTCAACTGGTTTATGGGATGGAGGTGGTTTTTCCCACTCAGCTCATCTTACCTGTGGTGAAGTTATTTCAAGATTATGAAAGAGAGTTGGATCATATGGTCAGAAGGATTCATCAGATGGTGGAAGTACAACAGATCAGGGAACAGGTGATGGATGCAGCTCATAGTCGTCAGCAGAAGGTCAAACAGGCCTTTGATAGGAAGGTCAGGAAGAAGGAATTTGAAGTCAGGGATTTGGTGCTTAAGTGGGATGCACCCAGAAAGGATAAGGGAAAACACAACAATTTTGATGCCCTCTGGATCGAGCCCTTCAAAATCTCTAAGGTTTTCTCAAATAACACATACAGGTTGTAGGATTTGGAGGTGAGGAGGTTCTTAGCAGCCCAGTAAATGGGCATTTAGTGAAGGAATGTTTTGTTTGAGACTTAGACGGCTCCTTTGTTTGTAAATATTGTCCTTTTGGTTCTTTGTTTGTTTTTATTTTTCGGCTTAGTAAATGACCCCATAGCCCAATAGCAAGGCACTAGAACTATAGATGAGTCCTTAGAGAATCACAGGGATGACTCTATCCCCATTGGAGCCTAATGTTAACATTAATTTTCATCTTGGGCACAAGAGTATTCACGTCTACAAGTTACATGAGAGGCGCCCAAGCACAACACGAAAAAATCTCGTTTCAGGCTTCCAAGCAAGTAAGTGGGCAAAATTATGTTGTCAACGGCCCAGATTCATCTATAGAAGTAGATCGACGGGCGACATAAATTAACTGTTGGCAGAGTTGCATTGGGATTAGCGCAATGGATAGCGCCTATATTACATGCAAGATAGGTTATCAGCCGTCCATCCAAAGGACGCGTGGCGCGAGATCTAGTCGCGTTGACATTTCAGCATTAGGGAGTTCGAAGGGTGATGGTTTCTCGTCACTATACATCTCAAAGCCCTAAACCCCAAAATGCCAAAAACACCCCGAGTTGGGCCCACAGTCATGGAACTCGATCAGAAGAGCCACTGACTTGGGAAAAGGGTGATGGAATGCGCCATATGATGGGACAGGCTGCAACCCACTGATGTCATATCATCCATCCGATCCAGTTGGTACAGGTGGAGGCTAGACGATGTTTCGGGAATCGACATTTCGAGAGACAAGGGACCTCCCATCCACTGCGACAGAAATAACTGAAATGTGAAATACCGATAAGTGCCTTTGAAGCTAAGCCTATGGTCCTAGTGCCCGGTCACATCAAGTGAGCCTGGTAATGGAGGTAACCCTTTTCTAACGTCAAAGGCCATCTCAACCGTTCCTCTAAAGGACACGTGGCACACATTCATGCTTTTGCAGTTTGGTTGATTGGGATTTTGAGGAGGAAGTGCATCGCAAACTCCCGGTGCCATAAATACCAAAGGGATCGGGACCATTCATCTGAGGACATGCGGTGCAATATCTGAGCCACGAGTGGGGCCCCCATGATTGTCATATCGCTTCCACATCGTTCCCTCCTCAGTTCAGCACCCTCTCGTATCCTACCACATCCAACCACATGGTCCATCCTCGACTCATCATCCTCTCACCTCCCTCCAGGTGTCTCTCCCCCTCAGTCATCTCCACCTTAGCACCTTCAACCATTCACACGTACCCCTGCGCTCCATGTCGCCTCCACTCATGTCCTTTTCAGACCACGTGGCATCCCTCAGCTGATGTCACAGTTCACGCCACCGCCTCCGTAGTGTTCACACCTTCACCCCCTTGTCGCACCCTCGTCCACATTCGCCACAGGGGTTCTCACGTAGCAGTCCAACTATTCGGCTGATCCAGGTGGCACCAAGAGGAGACCTTCACGTCCCAGGAGGAAGAGTTGACTAAGACTGTTCCTAATCCCTAGATAGTAGTTATTGCAGTTGCTGGAGGTGGTTAAACATCGTCTCCGCTATAGATGGAAAGTCTGGCAGAGGACTAAAAGCATGTCGATTCACCTGCAGGACAGTCAGGGGTCCGATTGGGTCTACTAGAAGCGTACGATCGTCCAGAGTCTGCATGCACAGACTATCAGAAGCCATGCAAATGTAGTACTTTTATTGTTGTTTCTTGTTTTCACTGCTAGGTTTTGTTGGAGTATATGAAGGTGTTTTCGCCATTTTTTGTAATCATCAGTGGCAGAGCAAAGCTCTCAATTGTAAATTTTTAATACACTCTAGTTCTCTGGTTATGTATCTGTATGTGAGATTTCTTGTTTTATGACAAACAATTTTTCTTATTCCATCTAGTTTCATCTATTATCGAGAGAGTTCACTATCGACTGACTTGTGTGAATGTATGTGACTGTGTTAAGGTAAAAGATTCATTTTAGCACTGTTACATTCTCCAGTATTGCCTCCATTTGAGCATAAGAAGTTCCTACGTTCAAGTTTTTCTTCCACAGACTGTTAGAAGCTCGATGCCTATAGCATACCTAAGATTTTCCTCATATAAGTCTTCCCCCTACTCACCCTTACTACAACTCACTGTCTGAAGTTTAACTTAGGCCTCACCTACCTGTGCATGTCCAGCCTATTTTCAAAATTAGAATGATATTGTTTTGAGTTTTCTTCCATTTGATCACCCTCTACAAACAAATTGTGACATAAAAATGATGGGCGTTGGGCTCTTCTCCTGCTGCAATCCAGGACTGACTTCTGACGCTAACATAAGGTACAACAAAAATTGAAAGAAGAAAAGGATAGACAAAAGAGCTATGCAGAACAAAAAAGAAGACACTTGGAATTTCAAGTGGGAGACCATGTTTATTTGAAGGTCAAAGTCCGAAAAATCTTGTTGAACTTAGCGAACTGTGCCAAGATGGCACCTAGGTTTTGTGGGCCCTTTGAGATACTAGCTTGAATTGGACCCGTAGCATATCAACTTGCACTTCCAACTAATCTAAAAATTCATAATGTGTTTCATGTTTCGTTGCTGAAAATGTATATTCATGACCCTACTCATAAGATTGATTTGAACTTGGTGCAGGTGGAACCCGAAGGCATGTTCCAGGTGGAACCCCTGTGCATTCTGGACTGGAGAGAAATAACACTTCGGAACATAAACATCGCTCAGGTAAAGGTGCAATGGAAGCACTTTAGTCCTAAGGAGGCCACTTGGGAGTTGGAGGGATATTTGCGAAAATCTCTTCCAATCCTATTCCAAGAAAGGAATGAACACTGAGGACAATGTTTTACTGAAGGGGGAAAGGATGTGACATCCACAAAAATAAAATATCTTTTGAAATTCAAATTTGCTGGAAATTTATTCTATTTTTAGTAAATTCGAATTTGGAATTTTTTTTCCATTTATGGCTATTCCGAATTTCGAATTTGATATTTCGAATTAATTATCATGAATATTGGGAAGAGATCTGATTAGACTCAACTAACTATTTTACTATGACACTTGTATGAAAATAGAATATTTATATTGATTTCAGGAGGACAAATGGAACAGCCATGTTAAAATCAGCTGACCATAACTCCATGAGTGGGGAACATGTTGGAACTACCACTAGGCTGATTATTACAAGTGGAAAATTAGTGATTTGGCCATTGGTAGCCCCTCAAAATCAAGGATTTAGAAATCTATGAAAATTCCCAAGGGAGGGAAAAGACCTAGGCAAATTGATAAATAGCATATGTGAGGAGGCAAGACACTGCCAAGTATGCTGGGAAAGAAGAGTATTGATTTTTCCTTGCTATTATGAACACTACTGAGTGAGTGTGAGGCAAGAGGAATATGTTGGAATTGAAGGACATTTCCGAGGAGAATTTTTCCAAGTTCACCCTCATGGATTTATGGTCAGGATAGGGGGTGAATCAGGCAAGTGATTTTGGTTTCCCTATTCTACGGTTGGGAGGAACGTGGTTGTTCCCTTTGTCTTCCTGCGCACTGGTTCAGATATGAAAATCCTCTCCTGCTATGTTTGAATGATTTGTGTATCTGAAATTATGCATCTAATTGTGCTAAGTTGATATAATTCCATGGATGACATCAGTTCATAGTATGAAGTTTATAATCAAAGACTAAATTCTGGGAATGGTTCCTCCTGAAACTAAAATGCTAGGCAAAACTATCTATATACAAATGAACTTGAAAGAACAGATCCATCTACAGGATATGTTTAACTCTGTAATCAAAATTCTAGTTAGGATTATCTGTGTATAAATGTGCTTGAAAGGAACAGATTTATTTATAGGCATATGTTCATTTCTGTGACTGAAATATTAAGTAGATCTATCTATGAATAATAAGAGTTGAGTAAGTTTATACATATATAAACATTTAGGTGTATCTCTATAATTAAATTTCAGAAAATCATATCGCTTATTGGAGATTTCCTTTCTAGTATAACTTGGAATTGAAGAGAAATACAAGGCAACACGAATCCTATGTATCATATATATGTTTATATATTATACATATATATTATTTTGGAAACTGTATAGGCATCACACCAAACAAGAAGTGGACTATATACAACATAAATAGTTAATATTATATATGTTTGTTCATGTATTATATGAAACATATACTGATCAATAGTATGTATCAACATCATGTAAACGAAATGCTAGATGCGTAAATACCGATGAAATTGAAAGTTAAAAATCTGGAGCCCCATTTTATATATTATATCCAATACTAGAATAGAAAGTACAATGAAATCGTCTTCTTCAAGAAGTTATATTGATATCGGAATACCGTTGACAGTCATAATTTAACCATTATGTATTACTCTAATTTCATTATGCGACATGCAAAGAAGAAGACTCCTAAATCTTGCATTAATTAAACACAGGGAAAAAGTTCAAGCCCATATTTAGGGTAGGTATGAAACTACGCAGTCAAGGAAATTATAAATAGTTTATATGGTAGATTATTATAATGATCATTTCCTTGCCAAACAAGAATCGAACTTCAAACTGGGTAAATTACAATTACAGACCAAGGAAAAACTTCGACCTTTGCATCAGGGACGATTAAATCCTGAAGAGTTTGTGTTAAGGAACCCGAGTACCTTTCCCATGAAAAGGATGGCCGAGATCCACTTAGGATCATTTTAAATTATCCTTGAACCAAAAGGGCTCCCTCAAGTCCCTATTGGAACCTCAATTTACACAATCCACAGGCCCTACACGAAAACTCCACCGGTGAAAGTTAATAGGCGGTTGACTCTACCAGTACAATGCGCCTACACCACCTAAAATAGACTCCCTCTCTCCAACTCCTTTGTGATATGACCATAAACAAGGCCTTAACATAAGCACCTTTCATGACTCACGATATCATGATTTCATGAGTCGAAGACCCTCGAATCTTCTTGCACTCCAAACCTTCGATACCTGAGATGCGATACGGGTATGGCTTCCTCCTCGCTAGCACCTACTACATATAACCGTGGGCTAGGATAAACACTATAACTAATCCCAACTCATGACTTTGTGAGTTGGAGTGTTGAACCCTCGTGCTCCTCCTTTGCGAAATCCCAAAGCACGATAAGTCAGTGATGGGTTGACTCCTTCCAAGGTGACACGTGTATGCCACCTATCGCCTACTTCTACCTTTTCTTTGCGTTGTATGTTTGCGCCACCTATCAACCATGCGGTCCCCACCTAACAGATGTGACATGTGTCGCACAAGCCCTCGACGCTTGACACTTCACAACTTTTGCAGTAGAAAAGAAATGCTTCCAACCTTTGAACCCCCGATACGGGATACCACGCGAAGGTTCTGATCTGACGGATCTCCTTCTCTGAGATCCAACAGTTGGAATGATTTCTCAATATCTTCGATCGCAAATCCTTGCTCCTCTCCACACTTGGAATTATTTTTCGTAAGAAATAATTTTGGGATCATGAATCCTAAATCCTCCATAGTCCAAGTTCTGTATAGTATGACACGCATAAATGTTTGGAAGCTTGGGACTTACATAAATGTTAGCGTAATGGACGGTTATCTTAGCATGACCTGGAAACCTATATATTGGTTGATTAAAATGGGTAACCATAGTATAAGAAACTTATCAAAGTTTAATACTAGAGAAAATGATCATTTTATCCTAAGAACGAATCTATCGAGTTAATTAGGATTAATGTTCCGAAGAAGACAATTTTTTTTTTTGTGGGGGTCGAAATTAAGGTATATTACACTTTTCCTGTGTCAAGCTCATTAAAAAATGAAACAGTCACCTCTCCTGTTAGGTTGGGTCTTTCACTAGATCACGTAGATGTCAAATCGTGTCTTTCGTTAGGTCTCATATTTGAACCTTCATTTCATCCACCCTTATGCTCTTTCTCCATCTAGTACAAAAATTGGTGACAACCTCAAAGTCAATGAATGAAATGAAGCTTTGGGGGGAATGTATCCAACCTTTGATTATCATTCTGGAGTTATGACGCTAGCTTTTCAAGATGGGGGAAGAGTACAAACCATGCATGGGTAGTCCTACCTTTGAAAATTACGTTGGGAATTTACAAGCATAGATTAATTTTGTTTCAAGCTTGTGTAAAAATGAAGCCAATACTGAGCTTAGTCTTTGTTCTTTCATGTGCTCGTAAATACATGAGAATATAACCAAGTATAATTTTATCACTTTTTCGTACTCGTAAAGGTTATACGAAAAAGGAACCCCATGGAGTCCTCTTTAAGTTCTTTTCAGACTCACTAAACATGAAAAGATTGTTGAGTGGTCTTGCTTCCTTTCCCACTCATTAAAAGGTTTGAAAGGGCGTCTTTCAAGTGATAATTTATCTCTTTTTAGGCCTTGTGAGACTAACATTATGAAAAAGGACAACCCTGGAGTCATCTTTAAGTTCTTTTTAGACTCTCTAAACATGAAAAATCACCGAGTTTACCTTGTCTGGACTCGTTAAAAAAAATCATACATTGAAGGGCCCATATGGGATCAAACCCTTACTTCTTCCAGTTCGTTAAAAAAAGGAAGAGAGACTTACTGAAGGTGAGTTATATCGAGCATGTGTTATCCTCCTCTATTTCTTTAAATTAAAACGAGGTACTCGTCTATTTGGATGGGGGGAAACTTTAAAGGAAACAAGCCAAGCAGTTTTTGAAAAACTCATAGGTCACTCTTACGGTCCCCCTTGAAAATGACACTTTGTCTTTGCATACATTTTAATCCTCTAAACCTCTACACTGAACCAATCCTTTGAGTTTCCTTACTCCTTTGGGTCACTTGACGAAAGTCATAGTATCCACTGCATCATTATGTTTTGGTCCATGTCATGTTTCTTCTATTGTGCCTAAGTGTTCAAGGGAAGTATCTGCCTCGAGAGTTAACCATCACAAATTTCCTGTTTCAACACCCGTGTCATTCCGTTCTCATCTGATTCACCACCTTATATCTCTGTGTTAGTTTTGTGTCGTTGATGTGGGATACATCAAGGCACTCCTTCGATGAGTTTGTTCCTGTCGACTTCAACATATTATCCAGGAATTAGACCTACAAACCAGTTAGTACCTTGGGACCTGCATGCCTCAATGGCAAGCCTCCTCGCTTTCGACAATAGGTTTACATCATTGATCTCTGATCGTATGATTACACGAGTGTTCAAATTCAACTCATTTATTCACATTCACTAGAATGTACTAGGGTACCTTGGGAATCATTGACATCAATGGTGATTTCCCTTGCACTTGTTAATGATTTACCTCATTGACTGGTAATCAAGTGGTTTCTACAATGTTCGACGTCAGGACATCTATTCACATGGTTAGATTCGTACTGCATCGGGATTGACAAGAAGACCCTGGGTTGAGTGATCACTCTAGTATATACTTTTCCCAGGTTGCGACGAAGTTTCTTTAGAGAATATTGATACATATACTGTCACATAGATCCACTTTTTATTGGCCTGTAGCTATGTCTTGTTGTCTCATAGATCCACTGTGTATTTTTAGTGTCTACGATTAGTTCATGTCATGTAATTATAGATCCACATTGTATCTTTGGTGGCTGTACGTTTTTTTTAATATAATTATGTATTCATAGTGTATCTTATGGAAGCCATACCTTGAAAGTATTTATCACTCAAGCATAGGTATGCTTCCCTTGGGTTAGAAACATATCATAAAATTTGTCTGATGGTTGTATCCAGATTCTACGAGGTTCTCCAAGTCCATACCCTTTCTCGAAAAGGTCTACAAAGTACTTCACTCATCATTTTCCATATTCTAACTTTGCACTTTGGGGGGAAATATGTTACACATCAAAAATACTCACTTCAATGATGACCTACTATAGTTATTACAAGTGTCACAAGTGTCGCACTTGGGCCACATATGTTGCAAACATCACAAGTGTCGCAAGTGTCGCAATTATCATACTATCATATTCCATATGTCGTATCTTGAATGACATCACATGAACACTTGAGACATCCTCATAGACTAGTTAAAACAAGGATATGTCATTTGACGAAGAGTACAAAGATTTTTCCTTGAGAAAGAACACTTGCACATCATTTTTGAAGGGTAGCACTCCCCTACCCACTAGCAGGGAGTGCTAGCACTCCTTGCCTTATTTTGGGGGAGTTTTGCAATGCTATGTGCACCATTCTAGGGGAGCATTGTGTTGTTGAGGAAATCAGGGGAAGATCCCCCTTATCTCTGAAGTCAGTTTGATTTGAATTTGATGTCGAGGTTGGATCTTAGGGAGGATCCAAAATTGATGGAGAAAGATCCTCAACCTATCCCAAGAATATATAATGTGGTTGGGCCTCTCAAAGCCTGTATAAGGAGGCCTCCTCATGGTGAGAGCGGGATACATTGAAGATATCAAACTTATGATTTCATAAGGGAGAATAATCAGTGAAAGCATGGTCATTTTGATTGTGGATCATTTGAGAAAGGGGTTGGACAAGGAGAGCTAGATGAGGTTGTTATGTCTACATATACACTTGTAAGCACCTTATTTTGTTCTCATTAATACATGTGCTTGGATTGTTTCCTTCAAGATTGTGTACATACACATGAAATTGTCTTTGATGGATAGATCTAGTTTCAAACCAATCATGGTAGAATAGGAAGTATGCTTTGTCTTTGTTGTTTATTTGATTGCAGGACTTGTTGAAGATATTAGGGATCAAAGCTCAACTTGGACTGGGTGAGGACAGGTATCATAAAAAGGTACTCATATCTTCTTCCTCTTCTCTATAGATTTTCTTAGATAGGTTTAAAGGAATGTCATTGATCAAAGTTAGCACTTTTTTGTCTCGGTCATAGGGGTCTAGGATCCATGAGGGAATTCACCTGTCCGCAGGGGGATTTTCCTATAACAATCGGCACCTGAGAACCCACTTTATCTGTGCCAGTCTTGTAGTGTAGACCGATCAACTTGGAAATGTTGTGAGGCCCAGCGGGAAAAGAAAAAAAGTTGACTAGTTCCCCTATCCTAGAGAGGCCATTCATAAAATAGATGTCTTCAGTTGTTGGAGTCAACGACTTCCCCTCAAGGATAAATGCTTCAGCATCGGGATGCTAGTAATCCACCAAGGCATTCAATAGCATGGGTTTTTCCCTTGTGAGTGGACATGAGAATAATTTCCACAACCCGCATTGTTTTAATGCATTGACAACAATAGGGTCTTCTTCGACCAAAAAATAAAGGTCTTCGTGGTATCTCTCTCTCTCCAGTGGACATACATCCTGCGAAATGACAATTTCATGGAGGAGGTTAGATCTTCTATTTTCTTTTTTCTACCTTTTTCAGGGTGTACACAGGTTGTATTGGGCACAGTCCCCTATGCACGTGGGAAGAGTATTCTATGCCTGTGGAATGTCCTTGGAAAACTTGCGTACACGTAGGGCCGCCCCTTTTTATGTGTGCGCACCATCCAAAAAAACTAAAACTAATGCAAAAAGAATTATGGAAATGCAAGATGAGTTTGTTTGTACTTACTTGGTCCAAGCCAAAGTTCATTTCATCTTCTGAAGCTCTCAGAATCAACTCTTTTAACAAAGGGGTGTTTTTTGCTCTTTGGTTAATTCTCAATTTTCAATGGTGAAAATGAGTTGTAAGCTTCTATTTATAGATGTTTTTTTCCTTTTTTGCGACGTTTTCAACCCTTTTGTCATTTTTTTTGGCTCGAAAATCATTTAACGTGGTCCTTGAGTTTCTCATTGGATGTTATGATACACTTCTCTTTTGGTTTGGAAAACATTTTGAGAGATGGGTCACTTTTGAAGGTCCTTTGGTAAAAATTTGTTTTTCCAACTTTGTGCATTTAAGTTAGGATTCCACCTCCACTTTTTGCATCTCCTTGTATTTTATTCTTTGCCATAGGATCGATCGCACTAAATTGTGACACAAAACCATCATCGTTGCTTTATAAGTGTCGTAATTTAGTGGTAGAGCCTACCTTTACATGGATGCCCTAGCTAGATCCTTTTTGCATTTGGCATTTATGTTGTCTTCAATTACTTTAGGCTCGAGATTCCTTGTTAGTCACGTCCTGATTATGAGTTTGAGTGTCATATTTATGATATGTTATCACTCTTTGCCTTTCCCTCAAAACTCCCAAAAATGAGTCATCTTTAAGCCCTTTTCAGACTCTATAAACATGAAAAGATTGTATAGCGATCTTGTTGTCCTTCACGCTCGCCAAACTAAAACTTGAAGGCACATATGTCCGATGGTAGTTTACCATTTTTCGGTCTGGATGGTCAATTGTACGAACAAAGGTATACTATAGGAACTTCGGTTCGCTAGAAGAGTATTCTAAGGTGTAAGTTTAAGCCTTTTTCGGGCCCGAGGGACTAAATTTATGAAAAAGGAACCCCCACGAAGTCCATAGTTAAGCTCTTTTCAGACTCCCTAAAATTGAAAAGATTGTCAAGTGACCTTGTTCCTTCACACTCGTTAAATTGGTCCAGAATAAATCCCATATGGAGTCCATAGTTAATCTCTTTTCAGACTCCTTAAAATTGAAAAGATCATCGAGTGACCTTTTTCTTTCACACTCGTTAATTGGTTCAGAAAAACATCTACTGGCATGAGTTTACCCCATTTTTTGGCCTGTAAATTAAGGAGGAAAAAGGTACACCTAGGGAGATTCATCTCACCAAGAGAGTTCTCCTCAACAAATTTTGCGTTTTCGAGCTAAGGAGACTAAATCTAGAAAAAGGCAGCGAGGTCATAGTTAAGCTATTTTCAGACTCCTTAAAATTGAAAAGATTGTCGAGTGATCTTGTCTTTGTCACACTCGTTAAAATGGTTTTGAATAGAGGTGTTTTCGGTGTTAGTTTACCCCTTTTTCAAACTGACTAGACTACCTTCGAAAAATGTACCCCAACGAAGTCTTCTTTTAATCTTTTTGAGACTCTCTAAAAATGAAAAACCACCGAGCTTACCTTCTCTGGGCTCGTGAAAACACATTGAAGGGTGTTTCATCGTGTGTTGCTAATCGCATTTGCATCTCTGCCTCTTTGGCCTAATGTCGGCTCCATGTTTCTCTCAACTAAACCTTTGAAGCATGCCTTATACGCAAGCCTTGTAGCACTTTGCCTCTGTGATCTCACACCTTGACCTATGGAGGAATTTTCCCGAGTGTCCTTTTCCTGCACATGTCTCCTTGCTCTGAGGATTAGTGTGTTCCTTGCACTTGGAGATAGTATGATTTTGATACTCATTCCTTCTTTGTAATGTATCATTATTTTATTCTTTTTCAAGATCTTTCAAAATATTGAAAAAGACAAAAAAAAAATCAAATATACCCCAAAAAGAGGATGAAAATTTTATTTTATTTTTATGGCAGCACAATGAGTCTCCCTTGGAGAAAGCACATCCTTCCATTTTTTCGTCAAGATTTGGTATTTAATATGACCTTAGGAATATTTTCTCACTATATAGAGTTGTGTCCTCCTCCGTTTGGTTATTCTTCCAAACACATGGAGAGTTTGTGTTGCCTCCTGCATCGTGAACTTATGTCAATGTCATGTTGCCTGAGTCTGATCATCTGTCGTGCTATTGTCCAAGGGAAGTTCTTACTCAGCTTGAGTTGGCCCTTATGTAGTTTGTCTCTTTCCCTCATGCTCGTCCATCCCGAAAGTTTAATCAAGTCCTTGTTCGAAATCACTGAAGTTCTCTTCTTGATCACTAAGATCCTCTTCTCTGTTCCCCGACGAGCCATCAAAGACCTCTGGGTAGTGAATTTGTACACTCAAATTACACTCCTATTTGAGTTTTGAATATCTTGAAGTTGTTTTGCGAGATCTTAAGGCCTCATCTGCAGACATCAGGCGTCATTTGCTTCTTGAAGATGGATAGTATACATGTATATCTTTGATTTTGAGATGTAGATCCGCTGTGTATTGCTCGTAGCTACACTTTATATAGTTATATGACATGGATCTACAGTTTATTTGATTGGCAAACCTGATTTATTTCATCCCGAGCATGGGTATGCCAACCTCGGTGAGACAATTGTTATTTTGCAGATGGCACCTCCCGAACTCTGGTCCCAATCTCACTTGCTTCATATGTTGGTGAAGATTTGTAATTTATTTCGGACATCATATGTTCTTATAACCTCACACATTAGGGGGAATCTGGTATAACCCTAAATTGCACCATACATACATACTTGGCATCAAGCCATCTTACTTGCTATTTTTTCCAAGCCATCACTGAGAAACTCTTCTTAAAAACCATATTTTTGAAGATGTACGCGCTCTGCACCATTACTTCCCTTCGTACACATGCTTTTTGAACCACTAAATCTCATGTACGTACACTAGCTACACCATTACAACCCACGTATAGCCACAAATGTTGCAAAAATTAAAAAGTTCCAAGGAATTCGTTGAGATTACAGGCTATTGGGTAGTTTCCCAACTATCCCACTGCCTATAGCCCATCACCCAAGAGAATAACCATCCTTTTTTGATATAAAAGGAGTTTTTGGGGTTTCATTTCGAAGAGAAGCATAAGAACAGTGAAAATCTTCTTGTTTCACATCTGCTCCTTGCCCCATATAATTGCAGCTACCTTGTGACTTTTTCATCATAATTCCCATTCTTGCCCTTTTTCCTCCATCATAAGCCTATGCCCTTTCCCTAGAATAAGTGTGAGAGGAGAAAGATACGTGGAAGTGAATTTGGATCTTGGTAAAGAGGATTCTGGATCAGGTTCGAGGAGCAGTCGTCGATATCATTGTAAGTAAACTTTGTGATTCTAATGAAAGGAATATTGTTTCTGTCCTGCCATATGACGTGTTCAATATTTATGTTTGATTCATGTTTTATACTCACATATAACCCACTAATTCATATATGAGATGCATGTTCATAGTTCTTTGTTTTTCTGTTTGTGAATGCAGGTCAACATTGGGAGGAGACTTTTAGTCAAGGAGCAATTGAACACAAAAGGATCAACACCGGACGTGGAGTTTAAGGTAGAGTTACTAGATCCTTTTACTTTGTATTTCTTGTATGAATGTGGGATATATTCAGGGTAGTTTAAAGAGTAGGAGAATTTTAGACGGTTAGATCTGCTTACATGTTGAACCCTAGTGTAGTCCATATGGGGGGTTTCCTGCTATAGAAATAAGGAGTTGAAACATGGAATTTTCAACAAAAGATGAGGACGTAAATTTAAAATGCATAGAGGTTTCAGAATCTGGAAAAGGAGGAAGAGAAAAACTGAATCATACATGGAATTGAAACAAATTTTAAGGTTTTGTTTGAATTGTCCTTTGTAATGTTTGTAAGCCTAGCTAAAGCTATGACTGATAGGCATGTTATGTATTGTATTAAATCCATTTCTCCATTAAGGGGGAGTGTTGGATAATAATGTTGAAATTCCATAGCTATTTAGGAAATTGTTAAAACAAATTTCTATTTTATTCTTTGATTGGTTTTCAGATCCAAAAATTTAGGAGGTTGTTAGGGGCTATCCTATGCTATATATATATATATATATATATATATATATATATGCAATTTATCAAATTAATATATCTTTTTTGAATAGAGTCTCACTGATGTGATCCCTTGTGATCTCAATGTCTGCTGTGTAATTTCCCCAATTTTAATTCATCAAATCACAGGCCAAGTTGATTTGGAAAACCCCAATGGTATATCTTAATAAAGTTGTCAAAATCGCTGCAAAGCTCAGCTGACCACAAGCTAGTGAAAAAGTTTCAAAAGAATGAGGAATTCATAGTACATGGTTCCTGGACTCCATGTTTACAAGCTGCAGAGCAGACGAGACTTGAACCTGGGTCATGAATGCCACTATCCAACAAACAAAAACTAATTGTATTAGTGAGAAAACAAGCAACAAAGAAAAGAAGATGAACAACCAAGCAACAAACAAAAGAAGATGACGTGTTCGATTCTTTTGATATTTATGGAGGACCCAACCCATTATTTAATGCATGCAATCCATGTTCCTACTAAGATGCCTTGAAACAGGTCACAAACTACCCTCTAAAAATGCACAATCATATGGAAACAGTTAAGGTTGTTTCTTGGCGCTCATCGATCATGCTCTCACTAAGAAGAATCCACCTCTAAATTTATTCGAAAAAAAGTCCCATTTCCAAAAGGAAGATGATTTGTAAACTGATGGGTGACATTATCAAAAAAATAGAAAAACATATCTGGAAGCATCTAGGTGGTTGTAAATTTCATAATAGACTAGCTAAAAAAGGGAAAGAGAGATATCACACCGGATCTGTGATACCCAATCCAGAATACATAGAAACTTTTGAATAAAAGTGATATTACATATCTTTCATCATTTGATCGTGAACCAGAACTTAATGATACCCAATCTAGAATACAGAGAAACTTTTGAATAAAAGTGATATTACATATCTTTCATCATTTGATCGTGAACCAGACCTTAACGATCTGCAGAATAGTGATGCAAAAATCCTTTTTACAGTGGAAACAATCGCACAAAATGCACTTGGAATTACAAGACCATTGAAATAAATCTCCTTCTTCATTTCGACTATGGATCATTTCCATATCTCTATTGAACCCGAAAGAACAATAGCCCTCAGATACCAATTGATAAAATATAGAGCACAAGAACAATAGCCCTAGGATACCAATTGATAAAATATAGAGAACAAGAAAGACATAGCTCTATTCAACCAGTAAGAACAATATCCCTCTGACACCAATTGATAAAATATAGAGCACAAGAACAATAGCCCTAGGATACCAATTAATAAAATATAAAGCACAAGAAAGAAAGATAAGAGAAAAAAGTTTGGTAAAAAGATCTCAAGCTATAATCTCATTCATTGTATTCATTCAATGATACAAATATATAATATAGTATTGAAACCACCTCAATTACTTTCACATCCACATATCATCTAGAGATAAGGGTATCAATTGATAAAATATATAGCACAAGAAAGATAAGAAGAAAAAAAAATTGGCTGAAAAGACTTCAAGTCATAATTTCTCATTCATTGTATTCATTCAATGATATAAATATATAATATAGGATTGAAACCACCTCAATTTATCTCACATACACACTTCATCAAGAGATAAGGTAGGATGAAGCATAGTGTGAATCTAGAAACAAATTTAGATAAAAACTATTTCCTTAAATGTGAAATACATTAGGTGGTATACTAGAACTTGATTCTATAAGAGTGAGAGACTAACAAAAAATAAATATATTTATGGACATGTCTAAAGCCATTAAGGTGTGGACTATATTCAATCCATTAAATTGTGAAATATAGTCTTAGATCTACATATTTGTTATTATAATTGGTTTTTTTGGTGTGGTTGCAATTTTTGAGAGATCACATTGCAAATTTTGTAATTTACTTATGTTCTAGTAAAATACATGCAAGCTAGTAATCTTTTTTTCTTATTGATTTCTTTCTTTGTTTTATGGTGAGTTTATACTTATTTTACTTATCATGATCATTTTTCTAATAAGAATATTAAAAACAAAGTGGTATATCCTAAGAAGATAATAGTTGGGTATTTTCCCCACTATTGTTGGAAACTGGTGATAACGAATTCCTCCAGGATTAGGATTTCAGATCCTATAATACAACGTTGGTTGTAAACAATAAGACTAAGCTAGAATATGGATGAGTTTGCATTTAATAAATAGTTTTCTTTGTAAATGTATATAAATTTATGTAAGCCTATAGAGGCAGATATGAGTGTGAGTGAGTTGTTGCAATCTCCATGATCTGAATAATAAGACTATTGATGCCTTTGCTTGGTGGACGTAGCCCATTGTTTGGGTGAACCACGTAAATCTCTATGTATTTTAATGCTGTGTAACTATGCTTGGCTTATGATATTTTTTTTTTCGCATTTACAAATATAACAAGTGGTATCAGAGCAGGTTGGAGGAGAGGGTGTCGAGGGCATCAAATTCTTGGAGGAGCCGCAGTAGTGAAACCTGTGTACAGTGCGGTGATTTCCACATCATTGCAGGGGCCTCCTCTTTGAAGGTGCGACGACCCATTTATCAAAATTTAGAAACTCAGAAATTCATAAGATCATCGAACCCTGGCTGTATCGAGAGGGGTGACGACCACCTGACATCATCACATCCTGGTTGCATTTGGAGGTACGACTACCCTTTGAAGAAAGTTGCAGGGAAACAACAACATCGAGAGGTTCCATGACTTCTCCTAGAAATAACATACATATAAACGTCCCAATTGCATTCGTATGTTTTTCTTTGAAAAAGTTTAATGTATGATGTCTTACAATAATTAGTATTAAATATTGTAAGGGTGGAGGAGTGTATGCATTAAAAAGGTGGTATGAATTAAGACTGAAGGTGAAGATTATAAAAAATGTTTTTTATTTTTATTTTAAATAAATGGTGAGGTTTATACATTGACATTCTAATATTACATTCAATATTAAACTCATATTAAACCTTTTATTAAACTTTTTTCTTTTTAAACCTTTTGAGGTTTATACCTTTATTCCTCCACATTATTTTTAAAGGGCCTTGGTTATTAGAAGCAGTGGTGTCTTGGAATTTTTCTTTCTGTTAATGGCTAAAACTGAGAGTGCTAAATTTGAAATCGATAAGTTCAATGGAAAGAAAATTTCTGAGATATGAAAGGTTAAGATCCACGATATGCTCATGCAACAAAGCGTGGTGAAGGAGCTTTTGGGAAAAGCAAAGAAACCCACGACCATAACAGATGAAGAGTGGGATGAGATTGATGCGAGAGCACTAATTTCCATATGCCTGTGTTTGGCCGATGATGTTCTGTTCAACATTGTCACAGAGAAGAAAACATTCGGTTTGTGGACGAAGATGGAAATATTATGTATGACGAAATCCTTGATGAACAAGATCTTCATGAAAATAAAATTGTACAGTTTGTGCATGAAGGAAGGTATGGAAATAACTGATCATTTAAATACGTTTAATACTCTTTTAGTCCAGTTGACTAGCATGGGAGTAAAATTTGAATATGAAGATAAGAAAATTACATTATTGTGTTCTTTTCCCACGTCATGGGATCACTTTGTTACCTCTATTAGTTTCATCACAACAAAAAATATTGAGTTTTATGTTACTATTGGAGCACTGTTGTTTGAGGAAACAAGGAAGAAAACCAATTCATAAACCTCTACATCTGAGGCAATGATGGTGAGAGGAAGACCTCAAGAAAGAGGACACTGTTAGAGGGATTTATCTCGGTCAAATTCGAAGGGCAGAAAGGGAAATTTTAAGTGCTGGTTTTGTGGAAAATTGGGACACTTGAAGAAGGACTATTGGAAGCGAAAACAAGCCTCCAAAGACAACCCTCCAAAATAAATGCAGGAAGTGAACGCAACTAAAATAGGTTCAGCAACAGGTTCAGGTATGACTGATAAAGTTTTATCAATTAGTATTAGTTCATGTCATGATCAAGAGTGGCTATTAGATTCTGGTGCTTCAAATCACATGTGTCTTCATAGACACCAGTTTGTTACTTACTAGTCTATAGATGATGAAATATTTTACATGGGAAATGATATCTCATGTAAAGTTGTGGGAATTGGTAGCATTCGAATTAAGATGTTTGATGGAACTATTAAAATACTAACTAATGTGTTAGCAACATTACTTGTCTTCGACATCGGGATATCCAGGTCTCCAGGTTGCACGAGGAGCGCCCAAGCGCAACGCATAGAAGAAGTCCTATTCGGACTTAAAATCAAGAGATCGGGCAAAGTTATAGTGTCAACGGTCCTCATCTATCCACATGAGTAGATCAACGGTTGGCGAGAAATCACAGATAGCGAAGTTGCACTAAGGTTAACACAATGGATCGTGCCCACATTGTATGCTGGGAAGAATAGTAGCCGTCCATCCAAAGGACGCATGGCGCGAGATCCAGTCGCGAGTTAGAAGGGTGAAAGTTCTATATCACTCTGTATCATGAAGCCCTAAACCCCGAAGTGTCGATAGCGCCCAAAGTCGGGCCCAGAGTATCAAGGGGCAGTCTCAACCATCCATTTGAAGCGAACACCTGGCACACGATTAGGCTCCCCGCCTTTTCTCCCATATCGGTTTCGAAGCACAAAAAACGGCTCCATCATATCCCGATACGCAAAGTAGCGAGAGCATTCAGGACTTGGGGCCCACAGCAGTGTCGGGTGAGTTTAGGACCGTCAGATTTGAAATACGCATGGCACCAGATGAAGTCATCTCGGTGTTTCGCCCATCATGATTTCAAAAAGTAGGGATTATCTCCTTCCCATTCGCGAACACCGAAAGAGCCTTGGGGACAAGCACATGGTCACAACCCGTGGTCACTTGGGGAAAGAAAGGAGCCGAAGACGTCGGGGCTAGTCGCCGAAAGGATCATCGTGATTTCCAGGTGCCATCGGATATGATTTCGCTCTTGGTTTCCGCTTGGAGTAAATGAAGGCAGGAACGGGTGGTTAAAACCTCCTTTCATCCATTAAGTGTGAGGTATGGAGGGTTTGGCAAGCGGTCTGCTCGAAGGAGTTCTGTGTACTGATTTTTCCAAAAAATCCATGTTGAAGTCTTTGATTAGACATAGATGTCTGCACATACCATTTTGGACTTTAATATTTCATCTACCTCCCCTGCAAAGGCCATGCAAAGTTAAGGAGACGTCTAACGAAGGACTTCCGCCCGAAGATCGATTGAAGAGATGCTATGCCTAGGAGGGTGAGCGCACCTCTATTGGGAAAATCTGCCCAAGTATATGTACTCAGTTTTTCCATTTGGAAAAGGATCGATGGTTCAGCGAGGCTCATGATTGTAAAGTTTTGATGAAACGTTGGTTGCTCTGGTTTATGTATATGGAATTTGAGATTTCTTACTTTATGGATGTCAGCTTCTTTCCATCTCTTTGTTTACAGTGTTAAAACAACTCAGAATTGGAAGATCCAGTCAAGTTGTAGCTGTTATAGGATGATGTAGGTTGGATCATTGTAATAGTTACATTGTTTCTAATAAATTCTTGTTATTTTTGTAGTGCTGAACGACTTGGAATTGGAGGATCCAGTTGAGTCACTGTTCAGCTCCTTGAAGCTCTGGACTAAGAGGATCTTGGATTCTGAGTTTTTCATCCTTAAGCTTCCGAAGGCCTATTGCCTTAGGTAGTTTTTTTCATCCTTCTCACAAATATTCTATCTACCACCCATTAATCCATTCACTGACAAAAGTTGGATCAAGAACTCCCTTGCTGCATACATACCAGGCCCAGTTTCCTGAGTTAAGGTTTATCTTCTCGAGTCTTTATCCATTTGATCACCCCATTAAACAAATCGTGACATAAAACTGATGGGTGTCGGGCTCTGATCCTGCAAGCAATCCAGGAGTGACTTCTGACGCTAACATTTATGGTGTCATTGTCGGTGACGAAGTTGAAAATTTTCCCTGGGATTGAATGACATTGAACCTCTAATTCCGAAGGTGCATCAGGTATTAGATCCTTTGAAGGTTGCTACTATGCACCTGGTGACTCCATTTTGACGACTCTGTTGGGGAGAACCTTCTCTATTAATTGTGTCTTTCAGAGGCAGAGACATGGGGTCTCATCCGCAACTGCCTCTAGCTACACCTGAAATTGATCCGGAGGTGGTTCTAAGAAAAGGAAAGCAATCTGAAGAAGAAGATTCCATCGCTGAACCAGGTAATCCGCCATCTCCTTCTGTAGGAACTCCATTTTCTCCTCCTCAATTTCTCAATAGGCCTCCTTCAGAGGTTTCCCGTTTCCTGAACTTCGGGAGTGTTCCTGCTGAGTTTTCTCCTCCTGGTCTGGGATTGGAGGGATAAACCCTTGTCACTCCCCTCTCCTCCGAAGTTGTACCCTGGCGTAGACCCAGGACCGCAGAATATTTCCCCATGCCTAGTTTTACCACTCCTGCGCAAAGCGGAGCACCTATTGACTTGAGATCACTAGCCTTCTCCTTAAATCCCCTCCTTTTTCCCACTCCACTTCGAGACTCATTCCCAGTACCCCCTTCGCAAACTCCTTCTCCCCCAAGTTCTCCTCCACCTAATATTCCTATGGCTGGTGGTAATCCCCCTATGAATAGAATGGATGCCATAGTCACTACTAGATATGCTCCCTTACTTCTTCCCCATCCTATGAATCCTCTCCCTGGTGGAGATTACTTAAAATACATGCCCAAGTTCACCGGAGAAGGGGATGTAACTGCAGAAGAGCACCTGGCTGCTTTCTACAGTTATGCAGACAACCTCAACATTCAAAATGAAGATGTCTGGATGAGAGTCTTCATCCAGAGCCTCGATGGCGAGGTGAGTAAATGGTTCAAAGGATTGGCCCCCGGATCTATTGCTGGGATAGAAGCCCTGGATAGTGATTTCCTGAGGCAGTGGGGCGATAGGAAGGATTTCATGTACTACATGTCAAAGTTCGGGTCTTTGAAGAAAATGGAAGGAGAGTATGTCTCTGACTTCTCCAAAAGATTTAATAAGATGTATAGTAAAATTCCTGCCGAAATAAAACCCTCATAAGCCTCGACCAAAATTTCTTATGCTAGTGTGTTTGGCCCTGATTTCTATATTTTGTTGAGAGAAAGAAGATCCACCTCCTTAGCTCAAATGCAAGATGCAGCCATAGAGGTGGAATCCAATGTATTAGCAGCTGACATACTGAGGAACAAATCCGACGCAGACAGAATAAAGGGAAGGTCAGAAACCTCAACTTCTGGATCATCGGTGCCCCACCCTCAAGTGGATGAACTGACCAAGATGGTGAAGTCTCTGTCTGCGGAGATGGAGAGAATGAAGGTCGAGGGGAGGAAATCATACAAGGGCCCTCAGAACGTCGAAAAAAAGGAGGTTTCATGAGGGAAAACAATTTTACTCCCCCGAATGTGCAAAGAGAAAGGGGAAGAGATAGAGAAGACCAGAAAATTCAAGCCCCTTTTCAAAACAATTTTGTGGCCGGGGGGGAAGAAGGAGAAACAGATGAGCTTGATCCTGAAATCCATTGCTTCGGAGACACTCCTCCTTCTCCTCATCTCACTCAATCAATATACGAGGAGTCCCTCATGGATAGTTAGCTAAATGAACTGAGCAAAGGAGACAAGGCTACTGACAACCAAGGCAGATATGATCTAAGGTCGAAGAAAAAGACAGCAACACCTGATGCTCCTGAGTAGTTCACTAGAACAGAGAAGCCCGCTAATGAATTAGCAGACAGTCACAGAGGTAAGAAGCACCAACCCCTCTCTCCCATAGTCTAGAGTCATGTTCCGGAAATAAGATAAATTCCGAAGCTTACATCTTCTTTTAATTTCGAGCATGAAATTCAAAAGATTAGGATTCTTGTACCCCTGACCGAGTTGATTAAACATGAAGGGTTCAAGAAACGCTTCTCTGAGATTTTACAATATGAGACCTCATGCCTTCCCACAGACTCCATCAATTTACAAGATGAAAAGCCTGCAGTTATCCTAGGTCCTATGGTAGAAGACAGGAATGACTCATCCCCTCCCTTCTACACTTCCCTGAACATACATGACAAGGTGTTGCACAACTGCTTGATGGATTCAGGAGATTCTCACAACCTCATACCCAAAACTATCATGGAAGAGTTAGGGCTAGAAGTCACCTGAGCCTATCATGACCTCTATTCCTTCGACTCCAGGAAATTTCAGTGTCTTGGAGTTATCAAAGACTTGGTCGTGACCTTGTTTCAGTTGCCCATGAAAAGCATGGTCATGGATATTGTAGTGGTCGATGTCCCACCCAAGTTCGGTATGTTGTTATCAAGATCTTGGATAAAAATATTGGAGGGAGCTTTGCAAATGGACCTCACATATGCTACTATCCCAGTGTTTGGAGGAGAGCATAGAAGACTATACAGAGAATCCCAACTGGCGTATATAATCAGTGATGAGGCCAACCCTACCAACCATCCCATTTTTGCCTTAGACACTGACTTAGGTTCCAGTGTGCTACAACTCACCCATGCTCCTGAAACTCCTCTTAAAATCAGAAAGAAGCCCACCATTTCCCCTAAATTTCCTTCCTCCATCACCCCCATCTGGAAAATGTTCTTTGATGGAGCCTCTTCAAGGGAAGGTGCTGGAGCTGGGGTGGTTTTTGTGTCACCTGCTCAGGAAACCATATCTCTATCATACAAGCTAGAATTTGAAGCTACCAACAATGTGGAAGAATATGAAGCTCTCGTCCTGGGTTTAAGAGCCGCAAGGGAAATGGGAATTCAGGAGGTAATAGTGTTCAGTGATGCAGAGTTGGTGGTCCAACAGATCATAAACGCTTATCAAGCTAAGCACCCTCCACTCAGAAGTTACAAAAATGATGTATGGGACCTAATTGACAGTTTCTTCTCAGCATTTAACATTTATTTCATCCCAAGAGAGGAGAACACAATGGAATATTCCTTGGCTACATCAGCGAGTAATTTCAAAGTACCCTTGCCACCCAAATTCAGATATAACGTGGAAGTAAAATACAGGCCATCCATACCTGACAACGTCAAACATTGGAAGGTTTTCGAGGATGATCATGAGGTCAAGAAATTCTTGGAGACTGTCGAAGAATTTTCAGAGATGCATATCAACCAAGACTCTGTCTCTGAAGAAGAGATTGATGGGGGTAATTTTATGAATACGATTGCAGAGCATAACATTGTGCAGCTGCCCAACAATCATATTCCAAGAGGACTGGTTCCTTTTGAAAGGATTTTTGATAGAAAAGATGTGTCGTTAAAAGGGGAGACCATGTAGGATGACATTAGTACTATTCAGTGCAACATTGGGACTGAGAATGAGCCCAAGTTTGTCAAATTGTCAAGAAGTATGAAACAGGAGCAGATGTCCGAATACACTAGAATTTTGAGGGAATTTTCTGACGTGTTTTCCTGGACCTACGAGGACCTCAAAACATATGACACTTCTGTCATCGAGCATAAAATCCCATTAAAAGAGGAGGCAAAGTCATTTAGGCAGAAGCTAAGACAGATCAACCCTATGTTGCTGCCTATCATGGAGAGGGAAGTGAAGAAGCTACTTCAAGCTTAGATCATTGTACCACTGAGGTATTCGGAGTGGGTGGCCAACTTGGTGCCAGTAAGGAAAAAGAGTGGAGAGATCCAACTCTGTGTAGACTTCAGAAACCTAAACAGGAGCTTACGAAAGGATAACTACCCCTTACCTAAGATGGACCATATACTGCAGAGGCTAACAAGAGCTTCCGGGATGTCCATGATTGATGGTTTCTCTGGCTACAATCAGGTCTCTGTCCTACCTGAGGACGGGGAAAAGACGACATTTACCACTCCATGGGGACATTCATGTACGCCAAGATGTCGTTTGGATTAATGAATGCAGGGGAAACATTTCAGCATGCCATGGACATAGATTTCGTCGGCGAAAAGGATAAATTTGTAGTTGTCTATCTGGATGACATCACAGTGTTTTCAAATTCTGATAAAGAACATTGTCGTCATCTCAGGAAGGTTTTCCTGAAATGCAGGAGTTTTGGCATTTCATTAAACCCCAAGAAATCTTTGTTCGCCATGCAGGAGGGAACATTACTATTCCACATAGTATCAATGGAAGGAGTCAGGATTGACCCTAGTAGAGTTGAAGCAATACAGGCCTTATCAATCCTGAGGTCCAAGAAGGAGGTCCAATCCTTCCTTGGTAAGATCAATTTTATGAGGAGGTTTGTGCCTAACTTTGTTGAGAAAGTAAAACTTATAACAACCATGCTAAGGAAAGAAAATGA
Source organism: Picea engelmannii (assembly GCA_009831015.1). Lineage (NCBI taxonomy): Eukaryota > Viridiplantae > Streptophyta > Pinopsida > Pinales > Pinaceae > Picea > Picea engelmannii. The sequence goes on along the minus strand of ML840112.1, from coordinate 20,401 downwards.
AGTGAGATGGACTTTTGAATCACGACATTCCTTTGAGAAAATAAAGAAGGCCCTGACTGAAGCCCCTGTGCTTATTAGTCTTGACTACTTGAAGGATTTACTTATTTTCTCCTTTGCCTCTCCTGACACGGTGGCTGTTGTTTTATTACAGACAAACAAGGTTGGACCTGAGCAACCTATTTCCTATTTCAGTTGATCATTGAGGGATGCCGAATTCGGGTATAACACTATGGAGAAGTAGGCCTATGCCCTGGTAAAGGCTCTCAAGGCATTCAAAATCTATGTCCTTCAGTCAAAAATCATCGCTTACGTCCCCTCAACTTCTGTTAAAGACATTCTCATCCAGCCTGACATAGACGGGAAAAGGAGTAAGTGGATATCTAGGATTCTGGAGTTTGACTTGGAAACAAAGCCTACCAAATTGATCAAAGGTCAGGGCTTAGCCAAGTTGTTGGCTGAAGCCAATTGCCAAGCTTTGGGGATAAGTTTCATCAACGAATGCTGAGGAATCCAGGAGGGTCGACTGTCTGAAAGAGACCCTCAAAGGGAGCCCCCATTGGCCCGATGTCCTTGGTATAAGGATGTAATATACTTCCTACAGGAGTTGCGGCCTCCAGATAGCCTGTCGAGAAACAAAGCAAGAGATCTGAAGCTCAAGGTAGTCAGATATTGCCTTATTGATCAAATCTTATACTGGAAAGACCCCCTTGGGGTACTGTTAAAATGAATGGATCCACAAGAGGCCGATAGGATCATGTTTGAATTTCACAGTGGCCTATGTGGAGGACACCACTTCTGGAAGGCCATAGCCCACAAAATCCTCAGGGATAGATACTACTGGCCCACCGTATTCACTGACTTCTACAGAAGGGTCGGGGCTTGTATCAAATATCAATATTTTTAGGAAGGAAGCAGCTCAAGTCTCTGCCTTTACAGCTTGTAGTTGTTTCGGGACGCTTCCAACAATGGGGCCTAGATTTTATTGGAGAGAACCACCCTGCTTCCAGTGGGCAGCACAGATGGATTTTGACTGCCACAGACTTCTTTACCAAATGGATTGAATCTATCCCCACCAGGAGTGCTTCCCACAAGGTAGTTATTGGACTTCTGGAAGACCTCATCACAAGATTAGAATGCCCATGAAAGATCGTTACAGATAATGCAACCTCATTCAAGGCTAAACCATTGGTTAGGTTCTATGAGCAATTCGGAATCAAGTTGATTCACTCCACTCCATACTATTCTTAGTGAAATGGTTTAGAAGAATCCTCCAATAAAAGTCTCATAAGGATCATCAAAATATTATTGGAGGACAACAAAAAGGCTTGGAATTCAAAGATGAAATTCTCTCTATGGGCTGATTGGGTGACTACAAACAGATCTATATGCATCTCCCCTCTCCAGTTAGTTTATGAAGCAGAAGTTGTCCTCCCTTCTTAGTTGGCTATTCCTGTAGTGAAATTCTTCCAGGATCATCAGGAGGAGCCAGATGACATGATAAGAAGGATTCATCATCTAGTGGAGGTCCAACAGGCCAGGGAGCAAGAAATGGACAGAATTTAGGATCATCAGCAAAGGATCAAGCAAGTTTTCGATAATAAGGCCAAGAAGGAGCGGTTCCAGATAGGAGACCTGGTGCTGAAATGGGATGCTCCTAAGCAAGATAAGGGAAAGCATGGAAAATTTGAATCCATGTGGATCGGGCCCTTCAAAATCTCAGAGGTTTTCTCGAATAACACATATCGACTACAAGATTTGGAGGGTGAAAAAGTTTTCAGCAGCCTAATAAATGGGCATTTTCTTAAAAAATGTTTTGTCTCAGCCTTCCGTGGATCCTGTGTTTGTAAATATTGTTCTTTCAGTTCCTTGTTTTATTTTTATGTTCTGTCTTAGTAAATGACTCTATATCCCAATAGCAAGGAACTGGAACTGCAAAATGAGTCTTTAGAGCATCATAGCGACGACTCTATCCCCCATGGATCCTAAATGTTAGGAACATTACTTGTATTCAACATCGGGATATCCAAGTGTGCAGGTTGAACGAAGAGCGCCCAAGCACAGCGCATAGAAGAAGTCATGTTCGGACTTAAAATCAAGCGAGCGGGCAAAGTTATAGTGTCAACGGTCTTGATCTATCCACATGAGTAGATCAACGGTTGGCGAGAAATCGCAGATAACGAAGTTGCGCCGAGGTTAACGCAATGGATTGCACCCATATTGTATGCTGGAAAGAATAGCAGTCGTTCTTCCAAAGGACGTGTGGCACGAGATCCAGTCGCGACGATTATTCGGCAGTCACAAGTTTGAAGGGTGAAAGTTCGATATCACTCTGTATCACGAAGCCCCAAACCCCGAAGTGTCGATAGCACCCAAAGTCGGGCCCACAGTATCAAGGGGCATTCTCAGCCGTCCATTTGAAGAAGACGCCTGACACATGATTAGGCTCCCCGCCTTTTCTCCCATTGCGGTTTCGAAGAACAAAAAACGGCTCCATCATATCCCGATATGCGATGTAGCGACAACATTCGGGACCTGGGGCCCACAGCAGCGTCAGGTGAGTTTAGGACCATCAGATTTGAAAGATGCATGGCACCATATGAAGTCGTCTCGGTGTTTCTCCCATCGCAATTTCAAAAATCATGGATTAGCTCCTTCCCATTCGCGAACACCGAAAGCGCCTTGGGGAAAAGCACATGGTCACAGCCCGTGGTCACTTGGGGAAAGAAAGGAGCCAAAGACGTCGGGGCTAGTCACCGAAAGGATCATCGCGATTTCCAGGTGCCATCAGATACGATTTCACTTCTGGTTTCTTCTTGGAGTAAATGAAGGCAAGAACGAGTGGTTAAAACCTCCTTTCATCCATTAAGTGTGAGGTATGGAGGGCTAGCAAGCGGTCTGCTCGAAGGAGTTCTGTGTACTGATTTTTCCAAAAAACCCATGCCAAAGTCTTCGATTAGACAGAGAAGTCTGCACACTCCATTTTGGCCTTTAATATTTCAGCTACCTCCCCTGCAAAGGCCATGCGAAGTTAAGGAGACGTCTGACGAAGGACTTCTTCCTGAAGATCGATTGAAGAGACGCTACGCCTTGGAGGGAGAGCGCGCCTCTATTGGGCAAATCTGCCCAAGTATATGTACTCAGTTTTTTCATTTGGAAAAGCATCGATGGTTGAGCAAGGCTCCCGATTGTAAAGTTTTGATGAAACACTGGTTGCTCTGGTTTATGCATATGGAATTTGAGATTTCTTACTTTATGAATGTCAGATTCTTTCCATCTCTTTGTTTACCGTGTTAAAACATCTCAGAATTGGAGGATCCAGTCGAGTTGTAGCTATTATAGAATGATGTAGGTTGGATCACTATAACGGTTACATTGTTTCTAATTAGTTCCTGTTATTTTCGTAGCACTGAACAACTTGGAATTGGAGGATCCAGTCGAGTCACTCTTTAGCTCCTTAAAGCTCCGGAGCAAGAGGATCTTGGCTTCTGATTTTTTAATCCTCAAGCTTCCGAAGGCCTGTTGCCTTAGGCAGTTTTGTTCATCCTTCTCACAAGTCTTCTATGTACCACCCATTAATCCATTCACTGACAGAAGTTGGATCAAGACCTCCCTTGCTGCATACATACCAGGCCCAGTTTCCTAAGTTAAGGTTTATCTTCTCGAGTCTTTATCCATTTGATAACCCCATTAAACAAATCGTGACATAAAATTGATGGGTGTCGGGATCTGCTCCTGTAAGCAATCCAGGAGTGACTCTCGACGCTAACATAATGTGAGACATGTACCTGAGCTTAGGAAGAGCCTAATTTCTTTGGGAGTTTTAGACACTGGAGGATATAAGAGTATTGTTCAAGGTGGAGTTATGAAAGTCTACAAAGGAATCCTACTGGTTATGAAAGCGAAGAAGGTTGGTAACATGTTTCTGTTAGAAGGAATAACTGAGTCAGATCATGCGACAGTTGTATCCGAGAATGACATTAAAGTTAGATTTATGCAAGCACTGTGTTTATGGAAAACAAAATACGAAGAGATTTAAAACCGGAAGACACACCGGTGAAGGAATAATTGATTGTATGCATTCTAATCTTTGGGGGCATCCCCTACTATTTCGTATGGAGGATCATCATATTTTGTAACTTTTATATATGATTTCTCGAGGAAGCTGTGGATATATATGTTGAAAAGAAAGGCTGATGTGTTTACTATTTTCAAGCAGCTTAGAGCTTTGGTAGAAAAGAGCACTGGTAGGTCCATTAAATGTTTAAGAACTGATAATGGTGGTGAATTTACATCAATGTAATTTGAAAAATATTGCAAGGAGTTTGGGATTTATAGGCATAAAACAATTGCCTATACTCCTCAGCAAAATGGAGTTGTTGAACACATGAACATGAATCTTCTAGAGAGAGAAAGGAGTATGCTTAGTAACTCCAACTTGCAGTAGGAACCATGGGCAGAAGCAATAATTACGACTTGTTATCTGGTGAATCGATCACCATCAACAACAATAGAGTGCAAAATTCTAGAAGAGGTATGGACAGGTCATCCTTGTAATTATTCTAATCATAAAGTTTTCGGTTGTGAAGCCTATGCTCTAATTATGAAACATCAACATTCTAAACTAGACCCAAAATAAAAAAGGCTTATCTTTGTTGGATATGGTGATGGTATTAAGGGGTACAGGTTGTGGGATGCTACTTCCCACAAGATCACCATTAATAGAGATGTAATATTTGATGAATCATCTCTCACTAAATCAGATGTAGATGTTCAAATGAAACAAGAAGAAGTACCTAAGTATCAATAGATTCAGTTTGAAACAAGTTCAAATATAGATGAAAGTGAACATGAACAATTTTCTGAAGATGTTCATGAAGATTTTCCTACAGAGGAAGACATGGTTGATGATAACAATCAAAAGAATTTGGATGAGACACAAACTTCTCCAAGGATTTCTACATGGGTCAGAGTTCCTCCAAGAAGGTAGAATGATTTTGTTTCATCAGTTTATTTGAGTACTAATGATGATGAACCTTCGTGCTATCGGGAAGCTATGAAGGGTTCTAACAATGATAAATGCAAAGAATCAATGAAGGATGAAATGAAGGAATTAGAGAAGAATTCCACATGGGACCTGGTAGAACTTCCAAGACACAAGAAAAATGTAGGTTGCAAGTGGGTCTACAAGCTAAAGAAGGGTGTTGATAATAAGGTGGAAAGGCACAAAACAAGGTTGGCTGAGAAAGGATATTCTCAGAAAGAGGGTATTGACTTTCATGATATTTTTTCACTAGTTGTTAAGTTTGTTTCAATTTGAACTATGTTAGCATTAGTTACATTACTTGATTTGGAGTTGGAGTAGTTAGATGTTAAAATTTCCCTCTTACATGGAGATTTGGATGAAAAAATTTACATGGAACAACATGAAGGGTTCGTTCAGAATCACAACAATAAATTTGTTTGCCGGCTCAAGAAATCATTGTATGGTCTAAGGCAATCACGTAGGCAATGGTATAATAAATTTGACTCTTTCATGGTGAGCCATAATTAAACAAGGAGTGATTATGATCATTGTATCTACTTTAATAAATTGAATAATGACATATTCATTATCTTAGTATTGTATCTTGACAATATGATTTTAGCAATCAAAAGCATAACTGAGATCAACGGGTTAAAGGCTTAGATGGATAGGATGTTCGATATGAAAGATCTAGGAGCAGCAAGGCAGATTTTGGGAATGGAGATATTTAGAGACAGGAGGAATGGTAAGATTTGGTTGTCACAACAGAAGTATGTTGAGAAGATACTTTTGAGGTTTGGTATGAACTATGTGAAACCAATTTCAATCCCTTTGTCTTCCCATTTTAAGTTTTCAAGTTTATGTCCTAGTACAAAAGAAGAAAAGGAATATATTTCTCAAATACCATATGTTAATGAAGTAACAAGTCTATTGTATGTGATGGTTAGTACAAGGCCAGACATTTCACATGCAGTTGGGGTTGTCATCAGGTATATGGAAAATCTAGGTAAAGAGCACTGGGCAACAGTGAAATGGGTGCTTCCCCCGGATGGGGTGTTAGTGCGGCACACCTAGCATATAGCAGAGGCAGGGATCGGCCACTGGGGCATGTAGCCATGTGATGGGCTCGTGCCACCGCCCGCCGCCCCACTCCTGCATTAAATTTCCCCTATGACATTGTAGCAACTCATTTATGAAGCCTCCCTCTCACTTTGCGCTTCATTTCATGGCTTGGGTGTTGGTGTGTGCCCCTCATCTCTACTCACGCTCTACATGGCTCCCCCCTCTGCTGCCATGGCCTGATCTTTCTCGAACCTTCATGCTTTCTGCAGCCCCTAATCGTCTCTAGGATCTCTACCTCTGCCTCGTGTACCTGGTCACTTTTGACAGTCACGACAAGAACCTCATGCCGCGCCCAAGGGGGAGGCCATAGAGAGGATCTCCATGGAAACCCCAATGGCCTTCTGTCTCACCCCCTGACTCACCTTCCATTTTCTCCTCCCCTTCCCTCCATCCCGAGCCTTTACTTCCTCCCTCTCCCACTCCGCCAGTTATGCAGTTCAATTGTTTAGCAATCATCCCCAAGATTTCGTGCTCCTCCTCGCGTCCCCTTCTCGCCCCTCCATTGGTTGAGCCGCCCCCTATACCAGTTCTTGATTCATTAAGAAAAAACAGAGGTGAGCCCCCTCCTTCTCGCAAGCCTTGGAACTCCAAGAACCAGTCCTCTAACTCCTTCTTCGGCACACAGCTAAGAGAAAGCCTGGCCATCCTCTATGATTTGGTGTTTGAACTCCGTCAGGGGGTGGAGGACCTTCAATTTCGCCTGCAAGCCACGAATGGTAAGGTAGCGGTCCTTCTTCATCTTCTTTCCTCCCTTCAAGAGGCTTTCCCCTCGGACCTGGCAGGGGCGACTTCAGTTGAGGATCCCTATGTAGCTACCAGCGGAGGAAACGCTCAGTTGCAACGATTCGTAGGGAATGGGCTGGAGCAGACCAAGCACGAGGACATGGTCGTGGAGGTGGACACAACATGGCGACTGCTGCAGGATACTTCGATAGGTGTCGATAGAGCCGCGAGCATTGTGGAAGCCGGAGTGCAATGGACAGACCAAGTGATGTATGTCGAGGAGGAACCTTGGATCGAGGAATTCCATGCCACCTGGCCAGGTTATTCTCCAAATGTCTAGGTCCATAGTGGTACTTTAAGTCTTGTTAGCTTCTTCTCTTTTTAGTTGGTGACCAATTAGTTTGAGACTATTTTTCTTACATTATTACACCACTTATTCTTGACTCCCCTGCTGGCTGGACTAGTTTCCCCTCTGTTGGGGCAGTCCAGTAATTACAGTATGGCTATTTCTGTATTTTGAAGCTCTACTTTGGTTTTTGAAGGCCTTTTATATATAATACTTCTTACTTACAAAAAAAATAGTGAAATGGGTGCTTCGGTATTTGAGAGGCACAAGTGATTATTGTATCACTTATAATAGTGGTTGTGAATTAGTTTGTGGATATGTTGATTCTTATTTTGCAGGTGATTTGGACAAGATAAGGTTGACTTTAGGGTATGTCTTTACTCTTGCAGGTGGAGCTATTAGTTGGATTTCAAAGCTACAGAACAATGTTGCTTTATCCACTACAGAAGAAGAATATGTAGTTGCTTCACATGCTTGCAAAGAGGAAGTTTTGTTGAAAGGTTTGTTTGGTGAGTTTGGAAGGATGAAGGACAAAGTAAATTCACTTTGTTATAGTCAAAGTGCTATTTACTTGGCTAAGAATCCATCCTATCACAATAAAAAAAAAACATATACCTATCAAGTACCATTTTGTAAGACAAGTCATCGATGAAGGTGATGTCTCTCTTGAGAAAGTGCATACAAAATAAAACTACGTAGACATGTTGAAAAAACCAGTACTGTTAGAGAAGATACGATGGTGTTTGGCTTCTCTTGGCTTGCAGAAAAGGTGATGAACAAAAGGAATGAGCAACATATCAGGTTAATTGTTGTCAAGGTGGATATTGTTAGAAATTGGTGACAACAAATTCCTCCATGATTAGGATTTTAGATCCTATAATCTAGCATTGGTTGTAAACAATAAGACCAAGTTAGAATATGGATGAGATTGCATTTAATAAATAGTTTCCTATGTAAATGTATATAAATTTATGTAAGTCCGTAGAGGCAGATATGAGTGTGAGTGAGCTGATGTAATCTCCATGATCCGAATAATAATACAACCGATGCCTTCGCTTGCTGGATGTAGCCCAATGTTTGAGTGAACCAAGTAAATATCTGTGTCTTTTAATGTTGTGTGACTATTCTTGACTTATGATATGTGTTTCTGCATTTGTGAATATAACAACTATGTTTAAAATAAAAATATTTCACATGTATTCCTGAAAATTCCCAAATATACTTAATATATGTACATCTTAGAATTGCTTCTACTACATAAATATCTCTCTTTATCCTATCTAGTGACAATTTCATTGTAGCCTTATTAATAATTTTTAAGTGTACTAGTTTGTGATTATTTCCATGCCACACTATTGCAATGAGTACTATGTAACACTTTGTTTTGTCACTATGATTTTGATGACTTTGATGACTTTGACTCCCTATATATTTAATGTAGCAAACATTGCTACACCTTTGTCCATATATTGAAGAACACCACCTCACTAAAGTCTTAATCTTAACCTTAATTTTTGTCATTTAAAGGGTTTGAGACAAAATTAATAATACTACCTTAACAATTTTTAATATTGTAAAAATATAAATAATAAGAAATAATAGATAAATTTTATTTTACAAAAATTATATATATATATAACTTATAATTTTATATTATTATTATTTTTTTTTAATTTTAATTTCAAACTATAATTTATATATATATATATATATATATATAATATGTATACTCTATATATATAATGAATACTAATTTTTACTTATGCTAACATAAATTCATATTAACTTTATATCTACTAAATATTTAAAAAGATATAAAATAATTGAGATGTAAATTTATATACATAAAATATCATATATAAATTTATTAAAAATATAGTATTCATCCTATTAAAAATATTGTATTCATCCTATATACTACATGGATAAATGTTACATCACTTCAATACAT
>ML840112.1:0-11136 GCA_009831015.1 Picea engelmannii | reverse complement strand
CGATTTGTTTAATGGGGTGATCAAATGGATAAAGACTCGAGAAGATAAACCTTAACTCAGGAAACTGGGCCTGGTATGTATGCAGCAAGGGAGTTCTTGATCCAACTTTTGTCAGTGAATGGATTAATGGGTGGTAGATAGAAGACTTGTGAGAAGGATGAAAAAAACTGCCTAAGGCAACAGGCCTTCAGAAGCTTGAGGATGAAAAACTCAGAAGCCAAGATCCTCTTAGTCCGGAGCTTCAAGGAGCTGAAGAGTGACTCAACTGGATCCTCCAATTCCAAGTCGTTCAGCACTACAAAAATAACAAGAATTGATTAGAAACAATGTAACTATTACAGTGATCCAACCTACATCATCATATAACAGCTACAACTTGAATGGATCTTCCAATTCTGAGTTGTTTTAACACTGTAAACAAAGAGATGGAAAGAAGCTGACATCCATAAAGTAAGAAATCTCAAATTCCATATACATAAACCAGAGCAACCAACGTTTCATCAAAACTTTACAATCATGAGCCTTGCTGAACCATCGATCCTTTTCCAAATGCAAAAACTGAGTACATATACTTGGGCAGATTTGCCCAACAAAGGTGCGCTCACCCTCCTAGGCATAGCATCTCTTCAATCGATCTTCGGGCGGAAGTCCTTCGTTAGACGTCTTCTTAACTTCACATGGCCTTTGCAGGGGAGGTAGATGAAATATTAATGTCCAAAATGGTATGTGCAGACATCTCTGTCTAATCAAAGACTTCAACATGGCTTTTTTGGAAAAATCAGTACACAGAACTCCTTCGAGCAAACCGCTTGCCAAACCCTCCATACCTCGCACTTAATGGATGAAAGGAGGTTTTAACCACCCGTTCCTGCCTTCATTTACTCCAAGAAGAAACCAAGAGCGAAATCATATCCGATGGCACCTGGAAATCACGATGATCCTTTCGGCGACTAGCCCCGACGTCTTCGGCTCCTTTCTTTCCCCAAGTGACCACAGGCTGTGACCATGTGCTTGTCCCCAAGGCGCTTTCGGTGTTCGCGAATGGGAAGGAGCTAATCCCTGCTTTTTGAAATCATGATGGGCGAAACACCGAGACGACTTCATCTGGTGCCACGCGTATTTCAAATCTGACGGTCCTAAACTCACCCGACGCTGCTGTGGGCCCCAGGTCCTGAATGCTCTCACTACTTCGCGTATCGGGATATGATGGAGCCGTTTTTTGTGCTTTGAAACCGAGATGGGAGAAAATGCGGGGAGCCTAATCGTGCGCCAGGTGTTCGCTTCAAATGGACGGTTGAGACTGCCCCTTGATACTCTGGGCCCGACTTTGGGCGCTATCGGCACTTCGGGGTTTAGGGCTTCATGATACAGAGTGATATGGAACATTCACCCTTCGAACTCGCGACTGGATCTCGCGCCATGCGTCCTTTGGATAGATGGCTACTATTCTTCCCGACATACAATGTGGGCACGATCCATTGTGTTAACCTTAGCGCAACTTCGCTATCTGCGATTTCTCACCAACCGTTGATCTACTCATGTGGATAGATCAGGACCGTTGACACTATAACTTTGCCCAATCTCTTGATTTTAAGTCCGAATAGGACTTCTTCTATGCGTTGCGCTTGGGCGCTCCTCGTGCAACCTGCAGACCTGGATATCCCGATGTCAAAGACAAGTAATGTTGCTAACACATTAGTTAGTATTTTAATAGTTCCATCAAACATCTTAATTCAAATGCTACCAATTCCCACAACTTTACATGAGATATCATTTCCCATGTAAAATATTTCATCATCTATAGACTAGTAAGTAACAAACTGGTGTCTATGAAGACACATGTGATTTGAAGCACCAGAATCTAATATCCACTCTTGATCGTGACATGAACTAATACTAATTGATAAAACTTCATCAGTCATACCTGAACCTGTTGCTGAACCTGTTTTAGTTGCGTTCACTTCCTGGATTTATTTTGGAGGGTTGTCTTTGGAGGCTTGTTTTCGCTTCCAATAGTCCTTCTTCAAGTGTCCCAATTTTCCACAAAACCAGCACTTAAGATTTCCATTTCTGCCCTTCGAATTTGACCGAGATAAATCCCTCTAACAATGTCCTCTTTCTTGAGGTCTTCCTCTCACCATCATTGCCTCAGATGTAGAGGTTTATGAATTGGTTTTCTTCCTTGTTTCCTCAAACAACAGTGCTCCAACAGTAACATAAAACTCAATATTTTTTGTTGTGCTGAAACTAATAGAGGTAACAAAGTGATCCCATGACGTGGGAAAAGAACACAATAATGTAATTTTCTTATCTTCATATTCAAATTTTACTCCCATGCTAGTCAACTGGACTAAAAGAGTATTAAAAGTATTTAAATGATCAGCTATTTCTGTACCTTCCTTCATGCACAAACTGTACAATTTTATTTTCATGAAGATCTTGTTCATCAAGGATTTCGTCATATACAATATTTCCATCTTCGTCCACAAACCGAATGTTTTCTTCTCTGTGACAATGTTGAACAGAACATCATCGGCCAAACACAGGCATATGGAAATTAGTTCTCTCGCATCAATCTCATCCCACTCTTCATCTGTTATGGTCGTGGGTTTCTTTGCTTTTCCCAAAAGCTCCTTCACCATGCTTTGTTGCACGAGCATATCGTGGATCTTAACCTTTCATATCTCAGAAATTTTCTTGCCATTGAACTTACCGATTTCAAATTTAGCACTCTCAGTTTTAGCCATTAATAGAAAGAAAAATTCCAAGACACCACTACTTCTAATAACCAAGGCCCTTTAAAAATAATGTGGAGGAATAAAGGTATAAACCTCAAAAGGTTTAAAAAGAAAAAAGTTTTAAAAAAGGTTTAATGTGAGTTTAATATTGAATGTAATATTAGAATGTCAATGTATAAACCTCACCATTTATTTAAAATAAAAATAAAAAACATTTTTTATAATCTTCACCTTTAGTCTTAATTCATACCACCTTTTTAATGCATACACTCCTCCACCCTTACAATATTTAATACTAATTATTGTAAGACATCATACATTAAACTTTTTCAAAGAAAAACATACGAATGCAATTGGGACATTTATATGTATGTTATTTCTAGGAGAAGTCATGGAACCTCCCGATGTTGTTGTTTCCCTGCAACTTTCTTCAAAGGGTCATCGTACCTCCAAATGCAACCAGGATGTGATGATGTCAGGTGGTCGTCACCCCTCTCGATACAGCCAGGGTGCGATGATCTTATGAATTTCTGAGTTTCTAAATTTTGATAAATGGGTCGTCGCACCTTCAAAGAGGAGGCCCCTGCGATGATGTGGAAATCACCGCACTATACACAGGTTTCACTACTGCGGCTCCTCCAAGAATTTGATGCCCTCGACACTCTCTCCTCCAACCTGCTCTGATACCACTTGTTATATTTTTAAATGCGAAAAACAAATATCATAAGCCAAGCATAGTTACACAACATTAAAATACATAGAGATTTACGTGGTTCACCCAAACAATGGGCTACGTCCACCAAGAAAAGGCATCAATAGTCTTATTATTCAGATCATGGAGATTGCAACAACTCACTCAAACTCATATCTGCCTCTACAGGCTTACATAAATTTATATACATTTACAAAGAAAACTATTTATTAAATGCAAACTCATCCGTATTCTAGCTTATTCTTATTGTTTACAACCAACGATGTATTATAGGATCTAAAATCCTAATTCTGGAGGAATTCGTTATCACCAGTTTCCAACAATAGTGGGGAAAATCCCCAACTATTATCTTCTTAGTATATACCACTTTTTTTTTAATATTCTTATTAGAAAAATGATCATGATAAGTAAAATAAGTATAAACTCACCATAAAACAAAGAAAGAAATCAATAAGAAAAAAAGATTACTAGCTTGCATGTATTTTACTAGAACATAAGTAAATTACAAAATTTGCAATGTGATCTCTCAAAAATTGCAACCACACCAAAAAAACCAATTATAATAACAAATATGTAGATCTAAGACTATATTTCACAATTTAATGGATTGAATATAGTCCACACCTTAATGGCTTTAGACATGTCCATAAATATATTTATTTTTTGTTAGTCTCTCACTCTTATAGAATCAAGTTCTAGTATACCACCTAATGTATTTCACATTTAAGGAAATAGTTTTTATCTAAATTTGTTTCTAGATTCACACTATGCTTCATCCTACCTTATCTCTTGATGAAGTGTGTATGTGAGATAAATTGAGGTGGTTTCAATCCTATATTATATATTTATATCATTGAATGAATACAATGAATGAGAAATTATGACTTGAAGTCTTTTCAGCCAATTTTTTTTTCTTCTTATCTTTCTTGTGCTATATATTTTATCAATTGATACCCTTATCTCTAGATGATATGTGGATGTGAAAGTAATTGAGGTGGTTTCAATACTATATTATATATTTGTATCATTGAATGAATACAATGAATGAGATTATAGCTTGAGATCTTTTTACCAAACTTTTTTCTCTTATCTTTCTTTCTTGTGCTTTATATTTTATTAATTGGTATCCTAGGGCTATTGTTCTTGTGCTCTATATTTTATCAATTGGTGTCAGAGGGATATTGTTCTTACTGGTTGAATAGAGCTATGTCTTTCTTGTTCTCTATATTTTATCAATTGGTATCCTAGGGCTATTGTTCTTGTGCTCTATATTTTATCAATTGGTATCTGAGGGCTATTGTTCTTTCGGGTTCAATAGAGATATGGAAATGATCCATAGTCGAAATGAAGAAGGAGATTTATTTCAATGGTCTTGTAATTCCAAGTGCATTTTGTGCGATTGTTTCCACTGTAAAAAGGATTTTTGCATCACTATTCTGCAGATCGTTAAGGTCTGGTTCACGATCAAATGATGAAAGATATGTAATATCACTTTTATTCAAAAGTTTCTCTGTATTCTAGATTGGGTATCATTAAGTTCTGGTTCACGATCAAATGATGAAAGATATGTAATATCACTTTTATTCAAAAGTTTCTATGTATTCTGGATTGGGTATCACAGATCCGGTGTGATATCTCTCTTTCCCTTTTTTAGCTAGTCTATTATGAAATTTACAACCACCTAGATGCTTCCAGATATGTTTTTCTATTTTTTTGATAATGTCACCCATCAGTTTACAAATCATCTTCCTTTTGGAAATGGGACTTTTTTTCGAATAAATTTAGAGGTGGATTCTTCTTAGTGAGAGCATGATCGATGAGCGCCAAGAAACAACCTTAACTGTTTCCATATGATTGTGCATTTTTAGAGGGTAGTTTGTGACCTGTTTCAAGGCATCTTAGTAGGAACATGGATTGCATGCATTAAATAATGGGTTGGGTCCTCCATAAATATCAAAAGAATCGAACACGTCATCTTCTTTTGTTTGTTGCTTGGTTGTTCATCTTCTTTTCTTTGTTGCTTGTTTTCTCACTAATACAATTAGTTTTTGTTTGTTGGATAGTGGCATTCATGACCCAGGTTCAAGTCTCGTCTGCTCTGCAGCTTGTAAACATGGAGTCCAGGAACCATGTACTATGAATTCCTCATTCTTTTGAAACTTTTTCACTAGCTTGTGGTCAGCTGAGCTTTGCAGCGATTTTGACAACTTTATTAAGATATACCATTGGGGTTTTCCAAATCAACTTGGCCTGTGATTTGATGAATTAAAATTGGGGAAATTACACAGCAGACATTGAGATCACAAGGGATCACATCAGTGAGACTCTATTCAAAAAAGATATATTAATTTGATAAATTGCATATATATATATATATATATATATATATATATATAGCATAGGATAGCCCCTAACAACCTCCTAAATTTTTGGATCTGAAAACCAATCAAAGAATAAAATAGAAATTTGTTTTAACAATTTCCTAAATAGCTATGGAATTTCAACATTATTATCCAACACTCCCCCTTAATGGAGAAATGGATTTAATACAATACATAACATGCCTATCAGTCATAGCTTTAGCTAGGCTTACAAACATTACAAAGGACAATTCAAACAAAACCTTAAAATTTGTTTCAATTCCATGTATGATTCAGTTTTTCTCTTCCTCCTTTTCCAGATTCTGAAACCTCTATGCATTTTAAATTTACGTCCTCATCTTTTGTTGAAAATTCCATGTTTCAACTCCTTATTTCTATAGCAGGAAACCCCCCATATGGACTACACTAGGGTTCAACATGTAAGCAGATCTAACCGTCTAAAATTCTCCTACTCTTTAAACTACCCTGAATATATCCCACATTCATACAAGAAATACAAAGTAAAAGGATCTAGTAACTCTACCTTAAACTCCACGTCCGGTGTTGATCCTTTTGTGTTCAATTGCTCCTTGACTAAAAGTCTCCTCCCAATGTTGACCTGCATTCACAAACAGAAAAACAAAGAACTATGAACATGCATCTCATATATGAATTAGTGGGTTATATGTGAGTATAAAACATGAATCAAACATAAATATTGAACACGTCATATGGCAGGACAGAAACAATATTCCTTTCATTAGAATCACAAAGTTTACTTACAATGATATCGACGACTGCTCCTCGAACCTGATCCAGAATCCTCTTTACCAAGATCCAAATTCACTTCCACGTATCTTTCTCCTCTCACACTTATTCTAGGGAAAGGGCATAGGCTTATGATGGAGGAAAAAGGGCAAGAATGGGAATTATGATGAAAAAGTCACAAGGTAGCTGCAATTATATGGGGCAAGGAGCAGATGTGAAACAAGAAGATTTTCACTGTTCTTATGCTTCTCTTCGAAATGAAACCCCAAAAACTCCTTTTATATCAAAAAAGGATGGTTATTCTCTTGGGTGATGGGCTATAGGCAGTGGGATAGTTGGGAAACTACCCAATAGCCTGTAATCTCAACGAATTCCTTGGAACTTTTTAATTTTTGCAACATTTGTGGCTATACGTGGGTTGTAATGGTGTAGCTAGTGTACGTACATGAGATTTAGTGGTTCAAAAAGCATGTGTACGAAGGGAAGTAATGGTGCAGAGCGCGTACATCTTCAAAAATATGGTTTTTAAGAAGAGTTTCTCAGTGATGGCTTGGAAAAAATAGCAAGTAAGATGGCTTGATGCCAAGTATGTATGTATGGTGCAATTTAGGGTTATACCAGATTCCCCCTAATGTGTGAGGTTATAAGAACATATGATGTCCGAAATAAATTACAAATCTTCACCAACATATGAAGCAAGTGAGATTGGGACCAGAGTTCGGGAGGTGCCATCTGCAAAATAACAATTGTCTCACCGAGGTTGGCATACCCATGCTCGGGATGAAATAAATCAGGTTTGCCAATCAAATAAACTGTAGATCCATGTCATATAACTATATAAAGTGTAGCTACGAGCAATACACAGCGGATCTACATCTCAAAATCAAAGATATACATGTATACTATCCATCTTCAAGAAGCAAATGACGCCTGATGTCTGCAGATGAGGCCTTAAGATCTCGCAAAACAACTTCAAGATATTCAAAACTCAAATAGGAGTGTAATTTGAGTGTACAAATTCACTACCCAGAGGTCTTTGATGGCTCGTCGGGGAACAGAGAAGAGGATCTTAGTGATCAAGAAGAGAACTTCAGTGATTTCGAACAAGGACTTGATTAAACTTTCGGGATGGACGAGCATGAGGGAAAGAGACAAACTACATAAGGGCCAACTCAAGCTGAGTAAGAACTTCCCTTGGACAATAGCACGACAGATGATCAGACTCAGGCAACATGACATTGACATAAGTTCACGATGCAGGAGGCAACACAAACTCTCCATGTGTTTGGAAGAATAACCAAACGGAGGAGGACACAACTCTATATAGTGAGAAAATATTCCTAAGGTCATATTAAATACCAAATCTTGACGAAAAAATGGAAGGATGTGCTTTCTCCAAGGGAGACTCATTGTGCTGCCATAAAAATAAAATAAAATTTTCATCCTCTTTTTGGGGTATATTTGATTTTTTTTTTGTCTTTTTCAATATTTTGAAAGATCTTGAAAAAGAATAAAATAATGATACATTACAAAGAAGGAATGAGTATCAAAATCATACTATCTCCAAGTGCAAGGAACACACTAATCCTCAGAGCAAGGAGACATGTGCAGGAAAAGGACACTCGGGAAAATTCCTCCATAGGTCAAGGTGTGAGATCACAGAGGCAAAGTGCTACAAGGCTTGCGTATAAGGCATGCTTCAAAGGTTTAGTTGAGAGAAACATGGAGCCGACATTAGGCCAAAGAGGCAGAGATGCAAATGCGATTAGCAACACACGATGAAACACCCTTCAATGTGTTTTCACGAGCCCAGAGAAGGTAAGCTCGGTGGTTTTTCATTTTTAGAGAGTCTCAAAAAGATTAAAAGAAGACTTCGTTGGGGTACATTTTTCGAAGGTAGTCTAGTCAGTTTGAAAAAGGGGTAAACTAACACCGAAAACACCTCTATTCAAAACCATTTTAACGAGTGTGACAAAGACAAGATCACTCGACAATCTTTTCAATTTTAAGGAGTCTGAAAATAGCTTAACTATGACCTCGCTGCCTTTTTCTAGATTTAGTCTCCTTAGCTCGAAAACGCAAAATTTGTTGAGGAGAACTCTCTTGGTGAGATGAATCTCCCTAGGTGTACCTTTTTCCTCCTTAATTTACAGGCCAAAAAATGGGGTAAACTCATGCCAGTAGATGTTTTTCTGAACCAATTAACGAGTGTGAAAGAAAAAGGTCACTCGATGATCTTTTCAATTTTAAGGAGTCTGAAAAGAGATTAACTATGGACTCCATATGGGATTTATTCTGGACCAATTTAACGAGTGTGAAGGAACAAGGTCACTTGACAATCTTTTCAATTTTAGGGAGTCTGAAAAGAGCTTAACTATGGACTTCGTGGGGGTTCCTTTTTCATAAATTTAGTCCCTCGGGCCCGAAAAAGGCTTAAACTTACACCTTAGAATACTCTTCTAGCGAACCGAAGTTCCTATAGTATACCTTTGTTCATACAATTGACCGTCCAGACTGAAAAATGGTAAACTACCGTCGGACATATGTGCCTTCAAGTTTTAGTTTGGCGAGCGTGAAGGACAACAAGATCGTTGGACAATCTTTTCATGTTTATAGAGTTTGAAAAGGGCTTAAAGATGACTCATTTTTGGGAGTCTTGAAGGCAAGGCCAAGAGTGATAACATATCATAAATATGACACTCAAACTCATAATGAGGACGTGACTAACAAGGAATCTCGAGCCTAAAGTAATTGAAGACAACATAAATGCCAAATGCAAAAAGGATCTAGCTAGGGCATCCATGTAAAGGTAGGCTCTACCACTAAATTACAACACTTATAAAGCAACGATGATGGTTTTGTGTCACAATTTAGTGTGATCGATCCTATGGCAAAGAATAAAATACAAGGAGATGCAAAAAGTGGAGGTGGAATCCTAACTTAAATGCACAAAGTTGGAAAAACGAATTTTTACCAAAGGACCTTCAAAAGTGACCCATCTCTCAAAATGTTTTCCAAACCAAAAGAGAAGTGTATCATAACATCCAATGAGAAACTCAAGGACCACATTAAATTATTTTCAAGCCAAAAAAAATGACAAAAGGGTTGAAAACGTGGCAAAAAAGGAAAAAAACATCTATAAATAGAAGCTTACAACTCATTTTCACCATTGCAAATTGAGAATTAACCAAAGAGCAAAAAACACCCCTTTGTTAAAAGAGTTGATTCTGAGAGCTTCAGAAGATGAAATGAACTTTGGCTTGGACCAAGTAAGTACAAACAAACTCATCTTGCATTTCCATACTTATTTTTGCATTAGTTTTAGTTTTTTTGGAGGGTGCGCACTCATAAAAAGGGGCGGCCCTACGTGTACGCAAGTTTTCCAAGGACATTCCACGGGCAGAAAATACTCTTCCCACGTGCATAGGGGACTGTGCCCAATACATCCTGTGTACACCCTGAAAAAGGTAGAAAAAAGAAAATAGAAGATCTAACCTCCTCCATGAACTTGTCATTTCGCAGGATGTATGTCCACTGTAGAGAGAGAGAGATACCACGAAGACCTTTATTTTTTGGTCGAAGAAGACCCTATTGTTGTCAACGCATTAAAACAATGCGGGTTGTGGAAATTATTCTCATGTCCACTCAGAAGGGAAAAACCCAGGCTGTTGAATGCCTTGGTGGATTACTAGCATCCCGACGCTGAAGCGTTTATCCTTGAGGGGAAGTCGTTGACTCCAACAACTAAAGACATCTATTTTATGAATGGACTCTCTAGGATAGGGGAACTAGTCAACTTTTTTTCTTTTCCCGCTGGGCCTCACAACATTTCCAAGTTGATCGGTCTACACTACAAGACTGGCATAGATAAAGTGGGTTCTCAGGTGCCGATTGTTATAGGAAAATCCCCCTGCGGACAGGTGAATTGCCTCATGGATCCTAGACCCCTATGACCGAGACAAAAAAGTGCTAACTTTGATCAATGACATTCCTTTAAACCTATCTAAGAAAATCTATAGAGAAGAGGAAGAAGATATGAGTACCTTTTTATGATACCTGTCCTCACCCAGTTCAAGTTGAGCTTTGATCCCTAAGATCTTCAACAAGTACTGCAATCCAATAAACAACAAAGACAAAGCATACTTCCTATTCTACCATGATTGGTTTGAAACTAGATCTATCCATCAAAGACAATTTCATGTGTATGTACACAATCTTGAAGGAAACAAGCCAAGCACATGTATTAATGAGAACAAAATAAGGTGATTACAAGTGTATATGTAGACATAGAAACCTCATCTAGCTCTCCTTGTCAAACCCCTTTCTCAAATGATCCACAATCAAAATGACCATGCTTTCACTGATTATTCTCCCTTATGAAATCATAAGTTTGATATCTTCAATGTCTCCCGCTTTCACCATGAGGAGGCCTCCTTATACAGGCTTTGAGAGGCCCAACCACATTATATATTCTTGGGATAGGTTGAGGATCTTTCTCCATCAATTTTGGATCCTCCCTAAGATCCAACCTCGACATCAAATTCAAATCAAACTGACT
>ML840111.1:20650-42317 GCA_009831015.1 Picea engelmannii | reverse complement strand
TGTAGAGTAACATTGGGCATTGTTGCCCTAGATTGTTGACTATATAATCCCCTGGACCCCTGGATGCAAAGAAAACAACAAGTGGGAGAATGTTGGGTATGTGTTATATTCTTTGCATGTGTGTGTGTGGGCGCATCATATTCGACAACTGCATATGAAGATCCCTCTAGTAGTGGTCTTTGTGTCGTGTGTGCTAGGCGCTTTCCTAGGGGGGTCCCAGGGGGGGTAGGTATGCCCCCCTGGTTACGCGTAGCGTCTGGGGCAACTCCCCAAAACATTTTTTTTGGGCGGTTTTTGCTATTTTTAGCAATTTTCTAAATTAATCCCGTATTAAGGGATTAGGATTTTGGTATCTACAAAATACCTAAAAACATTGTATATATTGTATGGTGAATGGTGAAATTTGATATAATGAATATAAGAAAGGTTTTCCCGGTTGAGGGTTTCTGGTATAAATATTTGTGTATGAGCCATTGATTAAATTTTGTTTTGCTTAAGAATCTGTATGCATTGCTTTACTTCACAGGTTTAAAATTTACAATCAAGACTAGGATTTTTGTGCTATTTGTGGTAGAGTCACAAGCCACAACCATCACACTATGATATGTTTCCATGTACAAACTAACTCATTAAAAAAACATTAATTTATGAGAATCTCATATTCATTTAAAAAGCATACTAGCATTCTGCTTCCAAAGGAGACTTGCCTACCAATATAGAGATTAGTGTTAAAATAAAATATATTATTACCAAACTTATGGGTGAGGTTCATAAGGCCACCGATCATATTGACAAACTGAGTCACATAATGAAGGAATAGATAAATAACTTGGATATGTTAAGTGATGCACTATGCACTATGAGAATGGGGAGAAAAGAGGAACAATTATGTGTATCCAGACATTGTTTCATAAGCCAGACCACACATTCAACTTGAGTTCTTATAGAGAGTTTAAGCACAACATAAAAATTGACATGTTGAAGCTTGATGACAAGGATAATAAAAAAGGTACAAGATGGATGAATAAAAATAGACATTGTTTTGAGATGTATTGGATGCATGATGATGAACACATTAGATTTGCATATATGAATTTGGAAGAATTGGTTGATGTATGGTTCCTATGGTGGAACTCAAAATCCCCAGGTTTAGCAAGAGAGTTGGATATATTCAAAAAGTTCTTAAGAGATTTCAAGATATAATTGAGAATTATTTTTTTCCAAACTAGCTTGATTATAATAATTGGGTACCATGGAAGAGTACTTTCATGAATTAAAATTACATGCCAACCAAGTGGAAAACCTATTAGGGAAATTCCTATTACAAATAGCCATATTAGGGTTGAAACATAACACAAGAAATGAACTCAAACAATTGGATATAAAGGACATGGAGAAAGCATGAATAAAAGAGAAACTCGCCGAAGAGAAATTCATGTCCCATCAATAATCATCTAGGTCCTAACCCAAGAAACCAAGCTCTAAATTTATCCATTCTAACAAAATGAACTCACCGTGGGATGAAAAGAAGGACATACATGAAAACCTTCCATGTTTTAAGTGTAACACACCTAATTGGAGTCCAAGTCACAAAAATAAGGAAAAATGCTCTACTTATGTTAAACAAATAGAAGTGTTAGTGACAATGAGGAAGAAGCAATAAATAAATCTACGTTTTATATGAAAATTGACATTCCAAGCAATGGATAAATGCTTGAAGATGAATCTAGCAATCAAAATAAAAATACTTCCTCAACACTCTCTATTGTTGAGATGGTATTCATTTCTCAACCTAAAACTCTTAATGACTCCGACTACATTAAGGGAACAAAAGTGACAATTATAATCAATAATGGGAGCAAACATAATTTTATAAATACAAGAATATCAAAATAATTGAATATGTTTGTCTACCCTAGACTTTCAAGTTGTAATACCCAGTGATCAAACTACCTCATGTAAAGGAAAATGCCATAAGGTAGATTTGACTATAAATGATAACCCATTAAGGTCAACATTGCATGTCATGTTAATATGGGGAACATAAATAATCTTAGGAGCCTAATGGTTGGCATAGTGGGTATAACATGGTTAAACCTAGAAAAATAATTCTTAATCTTTTACAAGTTTTATGGAATCAAGTGTCCCATTAGCACACTATTTGGACCAAATTTTACCATATTGTGTTTATAAGTTGGATATGTGAAATTTAGAACACCATTAGTCCTTTTGAATAAAATCTCAAGATCTCTACATTAATCAATACCTTAGGAAAGGGATGAAATTGAATTATTTTAGCTCCCTAGGGTTCTAAAAAAATGAACGTTCCTAAGTTTCAACATGATTGTGGATTTAAATTTGATATGTGTGATTTGGTCACATGGTTAATCACTAGTTTCCATTTGACAAAGAATTATTTGGTCATATTGTTTCCTTTAAAACCCTCAATCATGTTGATAGGGTGAAAATGACTCATGCTTGCCACTTGTCACTCATGCATAGTGCATTTTTTTAGGTAGGAAACAACTCAAAATACATCACAGAGGAAAAATAGGAACCTAAGAGGCCTATCAAATTTTATAAATACCTATCTTGGGAGATCCATTATTGGCCCTCGACCAAGTTTTGGGGAAACTTTGGTCAGTTTTGGCCCACTTTTGGACTTCGACACGTTGATCGAAGTAGGAGCGCCCAGGTGGAGTTGAGATCGCAGATCTCACCTACTTTTAGGGTTATGTGGACTCATTAAGGGGACCTATAGGGTTTTGTAATGGGTTTATGTGATGTTGGCCCATGGGTTCTCCCCATGTTTAGGCCCTATTGTAAGATTTTGTAAAGTATAAATAAGAGGAATGTATTGTATAAGTAGGGGAGAGTCCCAATTTCTTTGTGTGAAGGAATGTAATCTAGATCTTGGGGGCTAAGATCTGGATGGCTTGAATGCCGAGAGAGGAGGAGCTTAGAAATGTCAATATTACATAAAAATAAGCATGGACAAAAACAACATGTAAATGAAGTACTCGAGAGGTGAGACTCAAAGAAGAGTCTCACCTCTAAAACTAACCACTAGTAAATCACTCAGAGCTAATGAATCTCACAATGAACAATAGAAAATATGAGAGAAGCGAAAATGAGTAACTTTATATAATGAGAAGGCTTTCTAGGCCTTTATATATCATTACAAAATGGTCCATTGGACAAAGTAAAAAAGAACTCATTAAATGAGTCTCTATTATTAGTATAATAGATCCAACTACCCAACTAACTAAGTAGTGGAAAATAAAACCCAATCCAATAATGGAAAGAGATTATTAAATGTGTCTCTATTATTATAATAATAGATCTAACTACACAAATAATTAAGTAGTGGAAAATAAAACCCAATACAATAATGGAGAGGTGAGACTCTCTTTGACCATTAAGGACAACATGTTAGCCCAATTAACTACTGAGGAGGTGGGCATCTCCTTGATCCACATTGACAATATATTAGCTTTATAGCTTTATGACTTTTGTATCTGAATTTAGACCATATACCCCCTTAAAATTCATATCATTCCTCCCCCCTTAGAAAATGATGGTCCCCATCATTTCACCCAAGCTAAAAAAATAAACCCCATTATCACACCATTATGATTACAATGTGAAAATACGCAATGAAGAGAAAGGTTTTGTGTGTTTGAACCATAACCGTGGGTTTGTGGTTGAACCATAACCTAGTTGACAATAGCATTGTACATGGGTAGAAAAATAAAAATAAAATCCCAAAATTAAAAAAAAATAATATGGGAAAATCGTGACTTTGGGGGTTGTGAACATCCTTCTGCAAATCTATTCATAACTTCTGCTGCAGGTGATGAAATCCAATTTCGTCGAAGACCCATTTGAGTTACTGAAGATACATTTCCATCCATATGTGGAAATACTTCTACAGTTTCCTTATCATGGAGAAAAATAACTTTGAAGATGGTGGTGCGCACGACCTCCTTGGGTCAAATACATTATGAGATTAAATCGATGGTATCTCTCAAACCAGGTAGTCAAATGCGATTCCGTGAAATACTCATTTGAGAGATTGAGGAAATATTTCCATGCATATGTGAAAATCCTTCTGTAGTTTCCCGAGCAGGGAGAAAAGACCATTAAATATGGTGGTATGTGCGGCCTCCTTGGGTCAAATACATGCCGAGATTAAATCAATGATATCTCTCAAACTAGGAATCCAAATACGATTATGTGAAATAGTCATTTGATATCTTGAAGAGATATTTCCAGAAATATGTGAAACTCCTTTTGTAGTTTCCTGAGCAGGGATAAAAATACCATTGAAGATGATGATACGTTCCACCTCCTTGGGTCAAATACATGCTGAAATTCAATCGATGATATCTCTCAAACCAGAAATCCAAATGAGATTCTGTGAAATATCCATTTGAGATATTGAAGAGATATTTCAAATGAGATATGGACGATCCTTTTCAATTCTCTATATAGGTCACAACACCTCTTTGAAGTTTGCTGAGTGTAGAGGGCCACAAAGGATGTCAAGGGTTTGTAGAGAAACATGGGTTGTTGTAGAGGTTGTGGAGCCTCCGTGGGTAGCATGGACACCCTGGAAATTTGCTGAAAATATTGCAGACTAATGGATGTAGTAGATATATGTATGGATGTAGTGAATCCATGTATGGTTCTCCTTGTAATGGTGAACGAAGATTTGAGGGTAAAAAAAATCCCTGTAGTGCCTGTGGACCAACTTTGATGCTTACAGTGTATGGCCCGACCAATGGATTCCGATAGCACCAAAAGGAGGTTGGTGATTGCTACAAATGTTTGAATCCACAACATGCTTCAAACCCTTGTCTAGATGGAGAGTGAACTTGCTTTGATACCATTGATCTGGATCTCGGGGGTTGATATCTAGATGGATTGAATGTCGAGAGAGGAGGAGATTATAAATTTCAATCTTGCATAAAAAGAAGCATGGACAAAAACAACATGTAAATGAAGTACTTGGGATGTGAGACTCAAAGAAGAGTCTCATCTCTAAAACTAACCACAAGTAAATCACTCAGAGATAATGAATCTCACAATGAACAATAGAAAATATGAGAGAATCCAAAATGAGTAACTTGATATTATGAGAAGGCTTGCTAGGCATTTTTATAGCATTACAAAATGGTCCATTGGACAAAGTAAAAAAGAGATCATTAAATGAGTCTCTATTATTAGTATAATAGATCCAACTACCCAACTAACTAAGTAGTGGAAAATAAAACCCAATCCAATAATGGAAAGAGCTCATTAAATGTGCCTCTATTATTATAATAATAGATCTAAGTACCCAAATAACTAAGTAGTGGAAAATAAAACCCAATACAATAATGGAGAGGTGAGACTCTCTTTGACCATTATGGACAACATGTTAGCCTAATTAATTAATGAGGAGGTGGGTATCTCCTTGATCCGCATTGACAATCTATTAGATTTATAGCTTTATGACTTTTGTATCTGAATTTAGACCATACACCCCCTTAAAATTCAGATCACAATGTATGTGGTCGAAGCTTTGAGCTCAACTGTGATTTTGTAGAAGGCGCTAAGTATTGTGATAAGGATCATGGCTCTGTGCATTTGATCTAGTTTTGGAAGGTAAAGAAGGAGGATCTAGTGCCTAGTGCGCATATCTCCTGTCTGGTGCGAAGTTCAAATCTGTGGCTTAGTGCAAAGGAGTGATTGCATGCAATATTTTGATGAATAATAAAGAGGAGAAGCGGTTTGTGGACGTATGTTATAACCCTAATTTGCACCAAACATGCATTCCTAACAATAGGCCATCTTACTTACTATCTTTGCTAAGCTAATACTGAATAACTCTTCTTAAAAACTAATTTTTTGAAGATGTACGCACATTGCACCACTATTGCCCATGTATGTACACTATCTGCACCACTACTGCCCACGTACATATGCTAGCTGCACCATTACAACCCACGTATACTCACAAAAGTTGAAAAAAATAAAAAGTTGCAAGGGATTCGTTGAGATTACGGGCTATTGTGTGGTTTTCGAACCAATTGACCGCCTATTACCCATCACCCAACCGAATAACCATGTTTTTGGCATATAAAAAGAGGTGTTGGGGTCTCATTCGAAGGAGAAACATAGCAATAGTGAAACTCTGCCCATTTTTCTTTCCCCCCTTGCCCCAATAATTTGCAGCCACATTGTGAGTTTTGGGCCAGAATTCCTTATTCTTTCCCTTTTCCCTCATCCATAAGCCTATGCCCATTCTCTAGAGAGAAGTATGAGAGAAGAAGGATACATGGAAGCAGTTGGATCTTGGTGAAGAGGAGCCTAGGACTGTGTTCAAGGAGTAGTTGTGGATCTCATTTTGTAAGTGACTTTGTGAGATTAATATAAAGAAGTACTTTTTCCGTCTTGCCATATGATGTGTTCAATCTTTATGTTTGATTTACATTTTGTTATGACATCTAACCCACTAATTCATATATGGAATGCATGTTCGTAGTTTCTTGTTTTTCTTTTGGTGAATGTAGGTCGGCCTTGGGAGGAGATTTGCATTCGAGAAGTGATGAATGCATAGGGATCAACACTGGATGCAGAGTTTAAGGTAAGACTACTTGATCCCTATACTTTGTACTTTGTATTTTATGCATGAATGTGGGGTGTTGTCGATATAGTTGTTAAAAGTAGGAGACTTTAGATGGTTATATATGCCTACACTTTAGAACCCTAGTGTAGTCCATAGGGGGGTTTTCCCACTATATTAGAATTGACAACCATACTGGGGAGCCTCTAGGGATTTTTGGGGATTTTTTGGGTGTTTTAATTGGTTTAATTACCTCTTTGAGTTCTCTGTAAGTTACTGTGTCTTTAAGGGATTCTGGTCTGCCATACCAGTATTCCCTCCCTTGTTCCTTTGACTATTGTTTTCTTCTTTTTAGAAGTTACAGACGTGTACGCGGCCTGCAAAAGGTCTGCCCACGTACATACACACCCTACCTTTGGACAACCCGCATACATACACAGGCTGCTTAAGTGTCAGTAGTGTGCCTGTGTCAGGAAGCCTTTTGTTAAGGAGAGGTAGTCATCCTCTCCCTTGATTGAAGTCTGAATTCTCATGGGTTTCTTGATTTAGTCCTGGTCTTTGTAGTTACAGTCTTTGAGCCTAGGTTTGACGTCAGTTTCTTTATCGTTTAATGATTTCTTGTGTTTTCGTTGAAAGGGTTTTTTGATGAGTCTGTGAGTTTTTTCTGTCTCAGCCTTAGTGGTTCTTTCAGTGACTCCTTGCGATCCACAATAGACCTTAAGTCACTTTCTTGGGTCTTGTCTTGTATTTACTTTTCCTTTTTACTTGATTTAGAAGAAAATAAAAGAATTCATTTTCAAGTTTCTTATTTTGGAGCATAAAAAAAAGAAGTTTTTAGTTTCTTGTTTGGTTAAGTAGTTAGGTTAGTTGTTTTTTTAGGAAGAAGAGTGATTTCTTAAGTTATTTACTGAATACTTAGGACTTTAAGTAGCTCACAGTCAAGCAAAATTCAGTTTTGAGTTCTTTCTTTTAAAATATCTTGGAGAGAAAAGTTAGTTAGAAAAGTTGGTTAAAGAGTGTTCAATTTGCAAATCTTTGTTTGTTGAAAAATAATTAATTTTGTTTCCAACATTTTTTCTTCTCTTTCATATCTTAACAAACATCACCAGTTTCATTTCCATTCCTTTGACTTAAAACAAACCACTTAAAATCAACTCTTAATTAAAATTTATTAGACTTTGTGTTTGTAGGGTCCATTAACTAGATTAGGCTAGAGCCTTGATTTAGGTTGGAGAGGAAACTCTTCAAGGCTATAAAACAAACATTGGAGTCTGTGCTAGGGAGTGAAAAATTCCAGTAACATGGAAATTATCCAGGACCCCCCTCTAACACAGGGGCTAAACACGAGGTCGCATGTGGAAAGGTATCGAAGATAACCCCTCCAAAGCCAGACCAATCGTAGCGGAGGAACACATATAGAGGATTTATCTTGGGATTACATTGATCACATTTGCCACAGAGATTCATGGGTCTTGAATTCGTTCGAGGTCCTCAGTCGTCTTCTGAAAAACTTGCTTTTGATACCCCTAATAGGTTTTTGCCTTGATACCCTGCTCATTGCGGTCCACCTAACTATCGATTGTACCCACCTGGTAGTTGTTTACGAGATGGAAACCTAGTTGCCTTTACTTTAGGGACTTACGTAGGTGACTGCTGGGGTATACTACGGTACCTAGGGTAGACATCGGGCCACACTTTATAGAGTATACCCATAGGGTGCTTCCGTATTCAAGTTTCACTTGCACCGATACGTTTCTCTAGTGTTGGGTAGTGTAACTATTCTTCCAACTAGTTGTAGTGGTTTGATTGCTTTATCTCTAGGAACCTTTCTAGTGCGTGTTTTGGTCTTCAACGTTAGAAATCCCTAGTGTGTCATTGATATTGTCCCACAGTGGAAGATCAAGAGATCTGTTGGTTGCGAAGGCTCTTGGGCCTGTCACCAGTTAAATTGGATCCACCATCGCCACCACAAAGGCAAAGACTATACAAAAAAGGGTCTTTTGAGGTGACCGAGCCACAAGATATTGTACCTGATCCAACTCCGAGAGGAGAACATTCGTTTCCAGAGGAACTAACTATTTCTAACCTTGGAGCGGAAGCTCTTGGTCCGTATAACCCTCCAATCACTGACTAGTCGGTGCCACTTTTGATACAACTTTTCCCCCCGAGGGTAACACATCACGAGCACCAAATAGTCTAGCAAGCAGCGATGGAAGAAAATGTTGCTACTTCATCAAGGAGTCCTCATACTCCCTCTACAACTGCCACAACTGGGGGCGTTCGACCTCCTAACTCACCTTCGCAAGTCCGGGTCACCATGGTCTCGAGTGCCTCTACCTTGGGAAGTGGTCTGATGCCATCCATGGTGGAGATCACTGTGCCATTTATGCAGAGTGTGATGGGCCCTTTGTTTTCATATGGGATTCCCAAATTTGACACGAACTCGGTGCTCACCTACTCCACCCTTCAGACCATAGGTCTTGGGGTAGGGAGCTCAAACGCTCCTTTGTAAGGGTCCATGGGGGGCACCTCATCCCCCTATAATGGTTTCCCTTATGACGGGGGTCATATACCTCCATCGTCCCCTTCACTTGGTGGTACTTCTCAACAACCCGCCTGGCCAAATATGAACTACAACTTGTTCAGAGCAAGTAGTCAAGGACCTTCATCCAGTACCACATCGGTGGGTTCTTTTCCATTCTCTTTGTTCGGCGTGTTTGGTAACAACGTATTCTCGTCAACTGTCATCTCGGCTGGGGGAAACCTTGGTTTTGGATCAAAAAATCCTACGCAGGGTACTATTCCTGCACATGAGGTACATACTTCTCAAGGACCTTGGAATCCGTGGTAGGGATCAGTTCCCTCGTCAGGGATGTTGACCGGGGGAAACCCCTTCCATGGTTAATGAAAGCCTGGGCAAGGCTCAAGACCTATGCCCATCGGATCAGTAGGGGGAAAACCTTTCCATAACCTTTAAAATACTACGTCAGGAGTAATCCCTTCTCAACCCTCAAAGTCCTACTATGAGAGTCAGTCGATGACGTCTCAACAAGAATAGCATCCCAATGCTGGCCTAGGCCATGGTTTTTACCAGAACCCAGACTAACAACCTAAATTTTTCTGGAAACTTGGTGCCAACCAAATCCCAGGATCCTATCCTTATGTACATACTCAACAACCTAAGCCACCTTTTCTAGCAACTTTGCATTTTCTAGACTTGTCAAGATTATTGAACAACCCAATTTGTCATGATCCACATTAGAATTCTATGCCGACCAAGTTGCCCTCGGACATTCCAAAGTTCAAAGGCAATCCTAATGAATATCCAGGTTATCACGTGACTACCTTTCACTTATGGTGCTCGTCCAAATCTTTGAGAGATGACTCCGTCCAATTGCATCTCTTTCAACGCACTCTTATCGGGAGTGCTGCAAAATGGTACATTGAGCTCGACTTCTCAATATACTCTACTTTTGGCGAATTGGAAATGGTTTTATTATTAAACCATTTTCAATTACCTATGAGATATGATGCTGACACCGAACTGCTGGCCAACTTTGAGCAGACAAAGGCCGACCATATCTTTGATCACATCTAAGAATGGCGACATCGGAAGAGTTTGATTAAAGTACCAGTTCCACTAACATTCCTGCTAGAATGGTTCCTTAAGTCTTTGGTACCCCAACTATCCAAGGATGTAGCAATGTCGGGGGTATTTTAAGAGAAAGAAGCGATAATGAGAGCTCAACAACTAGAGATGATTTATTCTCAATCTGGTTTTCTTTACGATTTTTTACCAGATGCACCGCGGTCTATTCTTGATAAGACCAGACATAAGTCTCGACCACATGCTAATGAAATTGTTGGTTCAACACAAGCAAAGCCCACTGATCCACTGTCAAACCAATTGCAAAAATTGTGGATACAACAGACAGTGGCCAAGCAAACCTCTAGTTTGGCTACTCCCCCTACTCAGACATCGTATGTACACAACGTGCAATTAACGAACCCAAAGGCCAACCAGTAGGCTGAAGGGAAGAAAAAACAATGAAATAAGAGTAAGGGGGATAAGAAACCCACCAACAATGTTGGTGGGGGAAACACAGAGAGAAAGAAGTCAAAGTGTTTGTGAAAAATTTGTGCGGAAGACCACCCGACTCACCTATGCCCTCGACTTGCGGAGGCCCAAAAGTTATTGGTAAAACAACAACCTGCAGTGTTAACGAACCCATTTCCTCATGGGAAAAATTTAACTCAAGCCTCTGTGAATCCGGATGGGGGCAGTCAGGGAGCCCCTTCGTCATCTATCAATCCCTCGACTTTGAATGTCTATATGTTGAAGGTGATGCTCATATAGCTACAAGGACACATGACTATGGAATCCCAAACACTTTTGAGAAGGGTAAAGAGGTCGAGAACCCATATGTTCCTCTCCAGATTGAGAGAATGATGGGGGAGACAATGAAAAGCATCCTGAAAGGGGCGTTTAAAAAGGCTTCACACAATCCAAACGCGAGGGTTGCCCATAATTATTCTGTGGTGGAGGATTTGTCACAGACCCCTTGCACAATGTTTTCTTTGGAGGTCCTCTAGAGATTTCCTTCACAGAGAAAGGCTCTGCTAGCTACCTTAGGATCTGCTGAGACATGTAATTTGAGAATTATCGTGCTTGATATGACCAACCTAAAGCCTCATCTCCCATACCATGTCACATTTTAGATAGTAGTGGCTCATCCCAAAAAATTTTTTACTCGGAATATTTTCTGCACGGTGGTTGATGAGGGTGACTCAACATGCATGATGTTGTTGGCATGTTGGAAGGCCATAGGCCAACCCATTCTGTCTCCATCATCTACTCTTCTTACAGATTTCGATGGTTGTTCGTTCAGACCACATGGAATCATTCCTTATTTCCCTGTGCAGTTAGGAGGGAAGACTGTGTGCGTTGAAGTTGAAGTGGTCGATGCACCTCTTGACTACAACCTCCTGTTAGGAAGGAGTTGGACATATTCCATGCATGCCATGGTCACCACAGGTTTTCGACTCTTGATGTTTCTGCACGAGGGACGAATCGTGATCATTGACCAATTGTCTTTCTCTAGGCCCGACCCTCCATCAGAGGTATCCACAGTCCCGATGATTGATAACCCACAACCTGATGTCATCAACATAGGGGTTGGTTTGTGCCCACCTCTCATGGGTAATTTTGATTACCCACCTCCTTCCGACAATGTCAAGATGATATTGGTTGTTCCCGACTAGCCTGCGGCTGAAATATTTTCAGTGTCGTTGTTCTGTATGACTTACTTTAATGATCCGTGGATTATTCCTTCCCCATCAACCATGATGGAAGGGACAGGGAACGATGGTATGTCCATGCCCTTGTCCATGACAGAAGTTGCGTACTCCATAGTCCAACAAGCTTCAGTCGACCCCAATCCGACTCCTGCACCGGAGTTAGATCTAGTTCTTGAGCCTTCCTGGGCTTAAGGTTCCCTTGCCACCATCGATTATTTAGACTTGGTATTTCCCTTTGATGTAGCTATTTTAGAGGCATTGACCGGTCTGGATAGACCCTGGGATGATCTCCATCACATATCATATTTCCTCCTAGAGTTAGAAAGAATAGAGGCAGGAGAATTTGTGTTGACTATGACTGGAGATAGGTCTTGTCCTATTAATCCTATGGATACGCACGCAGTTTATTCCGAGGGTAATATGGAAACCATCGCTAAAATGATACCTATTGATATCTACAGAACCCCTGGCATCATAAAGAATGTCTTCGTCGGGGTGGACTTCTCCCCTGAGGAGATGTTGTGCATTGACCCACGAGGTGTCGAGCATGACAAAGCTTTGTTGTCTTTTAAGATCGATTTGAAATTTGAAAGCAACATCCGGTGAGACTGCATTTGTGCTTTTCGATCTCGTCCAGATTAATTGAGAAAATTAAATTATGGAGTCTTCTTTAAGCCCTTTTCAGACTCTCTAAACATGAAAAGATTGTCGAGCGATCTTGTTGTCCTTCACATTCTCCAAACTAAAACTTGAAGGCATGTCTGTTCGACGGTAGTTTACCCCTTTTTCGGTCTATATGGTCAATTGTATGAACAAAGGTATACTCTAGAGATTCAGTTTGCTAGAAGAGTATTCTCAGGTATAAGTTTAACCCCTTTTTGGGCCTAAGGGACTAAATTTATGAAAAAGGAACCCCCACGGAGTCCATAGTTAATCTCTTTTCAAACTCCCTAAAATTGTAAAGATTGCCGAGTGAGCTTGTTTCTTCACACTTGTTAAACCGGTCCAGAAGAACATCCATTATGGAGTCCATAGTTAATCTCTTTTCATATTCCTTAAAAGTGAAAAGATCGCCGAGTGACCTTGTTCTTTCACACTTGTTAATTGGTTCAGAAAAAAATCTACTGGCATGAGTTTACCCCTTTTTCCAGACTGTAGATTAAGGAGGAAAAAGGTACACCTCAGGAGATTCGTCTCGTTGGGAGAGTTCTCTTTAGTAGATTTTATACTTTTTCGGGCTAAGGAGACTAAATCTAGAAAAAGGCAGCGAGTCCATAGTTAAGCTCTTTTCAGACTCCTTAAAATTGAAATTATTGTCGAGTGATATTGTCTGTGTCACACTCATTAAAATGGTTTTGAATAGATGTCTTTTAGGTGCTAGTTTATCTCCTTTTCAATCTGACTATAGTATCTTTGAAAAATCTACCCTAATGGGGTCTTCTTTTATGATTTTTCAGACTCTCTAAAAATGAAAAACCACCGAGCTTACCTTCTCTAGGCTCATAAAAAATACATTGAAGGGGGTTTCATCGTGTATTTCTAATCATAGTTTCATCTCTGTGTCTTTGGCCTAATTTCGGCTCCATGTTACTCTCAACTAAACTTTTAAAGCATGCCTTATATGCAAGCCTTGTAGCACTTTGCCTCTGTGATCTGACACCTTGACCCACAGAGGAATTTTCCCTGAGTGTCCTTTTCCTACACATGTCTCCTTGCTATGAGAATTAGTTTGTTCCTTGCACTTGGAACTAGTATGCTTGCGACACTTATTCCTCCTTTGTAACGTAGCATTATTTTATTCTTTTTCAAGCTTTCAAATATACCCCAAAAAAGAGGAAGGGAAAAGTATTTTCTTTTTATGGCAACACAATGAGTTTCCCTTGGACAAAGCACATCCTTTCATTTTTCGTCAAGAATTGGGATTTAATATGACCTTAGGAAGCTGTTCTCGTAACATAGAGTTGTGTCCTCCTCTGTTTGGTTATTATTCCAAACATATGGAGAGTTTGCGTTGCCTCTTGCATCGTGAACTTATGCCAATGTCATGCTGCCCGAGTCTCATCATCAGTCGTTCTATTGTCCAAGGGAAGTTTTACCCAACTCGAGTTGGACTCTCTGTATTTTGTCTCTTGACCTCATGCTTGTCCTTCTTTAAAGTCCAATCAAGTCCTTGTTCAAAATCAATGAAGTTCTTTGCCTGATCATTGAGATTCTCTTGTATGTTTCCTGACGAGCCGTCGAAGACCTCTAGGTAGTGAAGATGTACACTCACATTACACTCCTACCCAAGTTGTGAATATATTGAAGTTGTTGCTTGAGCTCTGAAGACCTCATCTCTAGCCATTAGGCGTTGTTGGCTTCCTGAAGATGGATACTATACATGTATATATTTGATTTTGAGATGTATATCCGCTATGTATTTCTCATGGATACACTTTATATAGTTATACGACATATATCTGTAGTGTATTTCATTGGAAACCATGATTTATTTCATCCCGAGCATGGGTATGCCCGCCTCGGTGAGACAATTGTTATTTTACAGATGACACCTCCCAAACTCTGGTCCCGGGCTCACTTGCTTCGTACGTTGGTAAATATTTGTAATGTATTTAGGCCATTAGATGCTCTTATGACCTCACACATTAGGGGGTATATGTTATAACCCTAATTTTCACCAGACATGCATACCTAGTAGCATGCCATCTTACTTACTATCTTTGCCAAGCCAATACTGAATAACTCTTCTTAAAAACTAAATTTTTGAAGATGTACGCACCCTGCACCACTACTACCCATGTATGTATGCTAGTTGCACCAATACTGCCCGCGTATGTATGCTAGCTGCACCATTACAACACGTGTATACTCACAAAAGTTGCAAAAAATAAAAAGTTGCAAGGGATTCGTTGAGATTACGGGCTATTGGGTGGTTTCTGAACCAATTGACCGCCTATAGCCCGTCACCCAACTGAATAACCATATTTTTGGCATATAAAAAGAGGTATTGGGGTCTCATTCTAAGGATAAACATAACAACAATGAAACTTTGCCCATTTTTCTTTCCCCCCTTTCCCCAAGAATTTGCAGCCACATTGTGAGTTTTGAGCCATAATTCCTTATTCTTGGCCTTTTCCCTCATCCATAAGCCCATGCCCATTCTCTAGAGAGAAGTATGAGAGAAGAAGGATACATGGAAGCAGTTGGAGCTTGGTGAAGAGGATCCCAGGACTGGGTTCGAGGAGCAGTCGCCGATCTCATTTTGTAAGTGACTTTGTGAGAATAATATAAAGAAGTACTTTTTCCATCCTGCCATATGATGTGTTCAATATTTATGCTCGATTTACATTTTGTTATGACATCTAACCCACTAATTCATATATAGAATGCATTTTCATAGTTTCTTGTTTGTCTTTTGGTGAATGCAGGTCATCCTTGGGAGCAGATTTGCAGTCCAGAAGTGATCGAATGCATAGGGATCGACACTGGACGCGGAGTTTAAGGTAAGAATATCAGATCCCTACACTTTGTACTTTGTATTTTATGCATGAATGTGGGGTGTTGTCGGGATAGTTGTTAAAAGTAGGAGACTTTATATGGTTAGCTATGTCTGCACTTTAGAACCTTAGTGTAGTCCGTAGGGGGGTTTTCCCACTATAGCAACGTATCTCCACCATGGGGTGAACCACGTATATCTGGTGTCTCATGGTTTTCTTTGTGCAGTGTCTTTTCTGTTAGGCATTTTCTTAGTGCTTTGGTTATGATATATAATGAATATGTATGTTGTTTCTTAAGTATTTTACTGATGATTAAGGGTAAATAAATGCTAGATTTAATTCACAATGCTAAGTGCTCAATGCTCAGGGTAGATAATTAATTGTGGTTACTGTGCTTATCTATCTTCTATTATGATCTGTAGTGTTAATTAGGTTAAGAAACTAATGCATGTTCACTTCCTAAGTGTTAACAAAATATTCTATGAAGTTCTCTTATCACAGATTCATGTCCCAGCTTGGTTACAGACACTTGCATTCTGTAACCTCCACTGCTTCTACCTCGGGTGTGACTTCTCCTACTTCATAGGTGTTTCCGAAAGGGATGGTAGTCGGGGTTTTGTTGGTGAATTGTTAAGCATTGAACCCTGGGTCTTCCCTAGTGCCAACAAGTGGTTCCATTTCCAGGACCTAAAACTATGATTGCTCGGAACTGAAGTAAATAAAAAGAGAAGCTTTGTGCATAGATCTGCTGCTGAAGTGCACAATAATCTACTTGACTTGCAAAGCTTTTTGCTAAGAAAGTAAGCTATTTTGAAGAAAAGAGGTAAGATTATAAAAGAAGCAAGCTTTGTGCTTTGGAAAAAGAAAGATAAGTGCCATGTTTTGTTTTGAAAGCATGAACTTAAGTATGTTTAATAGATTATGTCCTAGTTTGAAGGCTAGGGTGAAGTTGAAAGAAAGAGTTGTTTTGAGTAAATTTAATGGAAATGAAGAAATATATGTTATTCCTATGCATATAAAGAGCTTTTGGACTAATACATGGATGCAGGAACCTAGAAAGAATTGTTGCAGATTGTAGGTCCAACACTATGATCCTAGGGGAAGTGCGTAGTACACAAAATATTGGAGAACATTTAAGAGAAAAAGAGGATTGACTTTGCGTTATAATTGCATAAGAACGATACATATTTCTAAGGAATTCCCTGGGGTAGGCCCTATTTGTCTTTGTTGTAAGATTGTAGGTCATGAGGTTGAGGATTGTCCAAGGATTATTGCTAAAGTTGAAAGGATGGGCATAAGACACGAAAATTTTGAAAAGAGTCAAGAGACTAAGAGTATGTTAGAAAGTCATAAAGAGAAAAGGTCAGAGGAAGTTCATACTATGTTATTACAATTGAAAGAAACGATGAATGTTCATAAAGATGCCAGTTTACCAGAAATCCTGAAAGGAAAACAATGCATAAGTACAAGAATAAAAGACTTCGACATAGACTGTATAGTCCTGGATGAAGAAACACAAGTGAATATTATGACAGAAGAAACTTGGGAAGTTTTGGGAAAGCCTACCGTGGTATCTTCTTTAGAAAGGATAGGCTTGTTTAAGGGAAATATGATAAATTGATGTGGAAGAATAACTACTATACCTATTAATGTTCATGGAACCTTGAACGAAGAAGAATTTGAAGTCATTAGGTTTGTTGAGGACAACGCCCCTTTCCCACTTTTGCTAGGTAAGACTTGGATAGAGAAGGATCAGATCAGAAGGAAAGTAGAGGAAGAATCTAGAGAAAATAAAAAGCAATAATTAAGGGATTTCATAGCCAGGAAAATAGACCGACTAAGAGAAGAATGAGAGGATAAGTCGAAGCAACAAAGAAAGGTAACAACGCGGGATGGACATAAAGAAAAAGAATTATCTACCAAGGTTGAAAGAATGCAAGAAGGCTTGAAGGAACTATCTATCCAAGAGAGAAGTGTTCCCACTCAGGAAGTGTTAAGAAAAGGGATATTAACTTCAGGACCTTTGAGGGTACCTCAACAATGCGAAGCCACTACGCTAGGGGAATATAGGAATGAAAATGGAAAGAGGGTTCCAAAAACAGTTAAAGTGACTCAAATCATAGGAAAGAAGGCAAGAAAGCTCAATGAAAAGAAGGTTAAGTTGGAAAAGCTACAAGAAGTTACATAAACCAAATGGAAGACTTCGCAGACTGGAACCTCGTAGGAGGCAGGTTCACAGAATTTGAACCTCGCCGGAATAGCAGGTCCGCGTAGATTTGGACTTCGCCCCGGTGAAGTTATATGACCATTGGAGGCACCCCGACCATTAGAATGACACTCTAGAACAGTTAGGAAACACATTCATGGGTTTATGGGCTACTTTTAGATGTTGAGACCGTACCATAATGACTGGATTTACATTAATGGAAGCATTTTCTTGTCCATTGGAAGATCTGTCACGACTGCCCCACTTATTTAACTCATTGGTCATTGTGTTGGGACCACTTTTTTCCACCCATAACTGACTGAGCTAAGCAAAGAATTGTTCAAGTGTCGAACTTTTCTGCTAGTTGTTATCTGGAAGTATACCCCACCTGTCTATTTGTCTACCCGTTGTCTGTTAAAAGCTAGAATTTCGGGCGAACATAATGAACTTGAGAAGTCTATTGATGAAGTTCTTAGGAAACTCATGGCCGAAAGACCTGTATCTGAAGGTATTCAAGCATCATCAACTAGGAAACTACATGCTTTCCCTTTGACTAAACGTCGTTCCACCCGCATCAACCCTGTAATTGAATAGAGAAGTAAGCACTGCGGTGATCTGGCTAACATGAAGCAGATCTTGTCGATTCTACCTAAGTATATCCTACCTCTGTCCGACACTGTTAACCATGAAAATATCCCTCATGATTTTGAGTACCCCGTGTTCATTGCATACATTCTAAAAGGAATTCACATAGTAGGAAGTCAGTTAGAGAAGATCCTGTTGTTGAAGCATAATGACTTCAACTTAGGAGACCAAAAGAACTACGCCATGCTCACTCCTCACCGTTACTTGACGAAGACAAATGGAAAGAAACCTCACCTTGTCCCACAACCATGGATTAATGGGTTGGTGCAGTCAACCGTGTTCAACGTAATGAATATTCCCTATTTTGGCCACCACCATAAGGTTAATGCTTGCGTTAAACTCCTTCTATCGTGCTATCATGGTAAATACCTATGGCTTGAGAGAAGAATTAATGTGGATCTGGCACTAATCCACTAGATCACAGGTTTAAGTTTGAAGGGTCCTGACCCACAACATTTCTATCCAGGGAAGACCTCAGATCGCTCATTAGCACAACACATCAAAGAATCACCTGGAGAGGTAGAAAAAGGGAAGTGAGGTTACAAGGTAGCCTCTATACAGGATGGCGCAGTGTGCCTTTCTTGTCAATTATTAGCTGGAAAGATAGTGAGGAGGAACCGCCCCACACAGGTCACCGGTTTCATGGTGGACCTCACAGGAAAGTGTGTGGAGGGCATGAAAATGAACTGGGAGAACTACCTCGTGAATGAGCTAGAAAAGGATTTCTGTGAAGCCCAGGACTTGGGATATGAATTTCAATACAGCTGGTTGATCATTTTGATCACATTTGTCGATCGAAAAATGACTGAAGGAGATACTTTCCTAGAGATCGAACCTACGGAGCCCTTGGCTACTCAATTTTCCACCTTATTATATACCAATGATATGATGAAGTAGATATAGTCTAATGCTCTGTTTCACAGGTATTATCATTAGTTGAAACTCGCCATTGAAGCATTCCCACATATGACACCACGTACTCTACATCAATACCGACCCATAGCGAAGTTCTGCACTGATCCCCACTTCATTTACATCGCCTCACGAAGAGATGAGCACCAGGAAATCTTGCTATCGTACTAAAAGCTCTCATATGAAGACATAGAACAAATCATAAGGGAATGGCCCAAATAATTTCTTGTACCTATCGTCGATGCAGAGTTATTGAACACTGATACCATAGGAATCTCGATGGTCATGTGAGTTGAACATGTCAGACAGTCCAGTGGGACGAAAAAGCAGAAAAATCAAGTTGAATTCCTTGACATAGAGAGTGACAAAGAGGACGAAGAGAAAAATTCTGGAGATAACGGGTCTGGCTCACTAGGAGGAGGAGCAGACGAAGCAGAATGATAGGGAGGAGGAGAAGATGAATCAGAAGGATAGGGAGGAGGAGAAAACAAAGAAGAAGGATAGGGATGAGGAGATGAAGGAGAAGAAGAGCAAGGAGGAGGTGAAGCTACCACCCCTCCACCTGAAGATCCCCCTATTGGGAGAGTGAAACCACAGAAGAGGAAATTTACTCTAAAGAAACCTTTAGCAAGAAACAAGACGTGCACCAATAAGCCAAATTTGGAATCCACTCTCACTGACGATGACATTATTCTGTTCTGCGGAGCTATGGAGGATGCCTCTGAAGACATGCTGTAGAGATACGAAGAGAAACCTGCAGATTTGTATGAAACAATTGAGAGAGAATTGAAGGAAGTGAAATAGACTGTTCATTTGGTCTGCACAGTGCCTACTGGGCCATCTGCATCTTCCTCATCATAGACCACAGAGGAAGAACTAAATCTACAGTGTGAACCAGGGATTTGGATCACCCTCCCCCAATGTAACATCAAGTTTCCCACCCCCACAGAGTTACAGTCTAACCCCAACTTGGATGTTGAGGTTAACCTTAAAGGAGTACCTCTAGGACAGGTCGAAGTATTGGAGGCAGGATTGAAGGTATACATGAAAGAATAGAAATAAATGACCGCTGAAAGAGAAGCCCAACTAAGAAGGCTTGCTGATGAAACAAAAGTTCGGTTTCAGAGAGCTCAAGAAGAGAAGGAGAAGGCTACAAAGGCCTTGCACAAGGAGAAAGACAAAGTCCTAGTACAACTACGAGTAGCACATGACAGTGTAGTTACTTATGAAAGTGAGAAAGTAGAGCTTCAGGAAAAGCTCCAGGAGGAAACAAGAGCTGGCAAAGCCCAACTACAAAAATAAAAATAGTAGCTGCTCGCAAAGCAGGTCATGGTCAAAGAAGCAGTAAGAAAAGCATGTCGCTCTATGCTAGGCTTGGTACAGGAGGAGTAGGATCCTATCGAAGCTCAAGTAGAGAAGCTCGTAAATACCCTCCAACAATTTCAGGATAGGATAGCTGAACTGGAGGCTCGAACAGTGCCGAGCACCCCGTAGGAGGTGCATGACTAGAGGGAGGAGACCGCCAAAAACACAATAGCAAGTGTAAGATCCCTCACTTCAGCATGTAAACAATTGAGTGATAGAAGCACCCATACATATGAAGGCCTCACCGAGGATCCAGAGTTAAAGAAGCTAGAAGCTAAGTTACAGGAGGTGCACCAACAATCATTCTCATTATAGGTGTAGATGAAGATGCTCACAGTAGTGGAAAGGATGAAGAGATCCTAGGAGAAACGCATCGTACAAAAACAGATCAATGCCCTCCAGGTTAATGTGATGGAAGTAACATAGAAGTTACAACCTGTGTAGGACGAAGCTTGCAAGGTGTTCGAGGAGATCGATAGCTAGGATTCCCAGCTAGATCAAGTAGTTGCAATAGTAGAACAACATCTGGAAGGGCCTATTATAGAGCAGACAGTCTAGGAGCTCACTGAGTAGGAGGCTTAGGCGAGGAAGCAAGTCGAATTAGCTTGAGTTAATATCGAGGCCTTTGAATCAACATTGTCCGGACCTGAGTTACTCGGGATGAGTCATAGGTGAGTGTTGGGGGCCTGTTGGCCCTTGACCAAGTTTTGGGGAAACTTTGGTCAGTTTTGGCCAACTTTTGGACTTCGACACATTGATCGAAGTAGGAGCGCCTAAGCAGAGCTAAGATTGTGGATCTCACCTAATTTGAGGGTTATGTGAACCCAGTAAGGGGACCTCTAAGGTTTTGTAATGGGTTTATGGGATGTCGACCCATGGGGTCTCCCCATGTTTAGGCCCTATTGTAAGATTTTTTTAAGTATAAATAAGAGGAATGTATTGTAGAAGTAGGGGAGAGTCCCAAGTTTTTTGTGCGAAGGAATGTATGTGGTCGAGGCTTTGTGCTTGACTATGATTTTTTAGAAGGTGCTAAGTACTATGATAGGGATCGTGGCTCTATGCATTTGATATAGTTTTGGAATGTAAAGAAGGATGATCTAGTGCTTAGTGTGTAGATCTCTTGTCTGGTGCAAA
>ML840110.1:94623-104943 GCA_009831015.1 Picea engelmannii | reverse complement strand
ATCATATGAAGTTCATAATACTATGTGCACATTTATTATTCATTTTTATTGAAAAAAGGAAATTAATTTAGTGTGACAATCCACCTCACATCTAGTTTCTTAATCTCAAGGAGAAGTTGAGAGTCTCATGGATTGTTGAGAAATTTTCTCAAACCAATATCCTAATTTGATGGATCTTGAGAGAAATTTCCTCCCTAAAATCCTTGAGAGATATTTTCTCCCTAAAAATATTGGAGATCCAAATTTAGTGGATCTAGTGAGTGATCTTCTCCATGGTGGTTAAGCCCCCAACTCCTATATAATGAGTGCATTAATCCAAGGTGAAAAGGGGGAGAAAGGATTTCAAAGTGTCAAACCTTTGATCTTGTAAGGAGAATTCATCAAAGCATCATAATTCTAATCTTGAGACATTCAGGAGATGGATGGATAAGAGATCTTGGATGAGTTGCTACAACATCAACGTTGGATTGTAAGTGCTTCACCATGTCTTTCTATTAATAAATAAACTTGGCATATCCCCTTCATATGTTGTGTTATCGATCACATGTATGTCTATTGTTGTAAATTCATCATAGATAGATTTATTGTCAGCTAAAAATATTGAGTATAAGAAAAAAGATTCCTCTTTGTTCATTGTAGGCCCCATCTATCATCTAGGATATTGGTCAACAAGGTCAAAGGCTGGAGAAACGAGGAAAACCATCGTAAAAGGGCATGTATTCTATCTCTTTCATATTACTTTGATTTTTGAAATAGGCCTAAAGGTAAATTAGTAACGATTTTTTTTTTCATTCTGTCTTGGATTGAAGGAAATCCAATCCAAGGGTGATTTCACCTGTTCATAGAGGGAATTCACCATAACATAAAATTGGTGACCATAGTGGGGAAAGATTGTTCATAGGTTTTTATCCTATTGAATGTTTTTTTTCCTTTGATATTTTTGATGTTGATTCTTTTTATTTGAACTCTTCCTGATCTGTGTTGAATCTAGGAAAAATTTGGTTCTTTTTCAAACACTTCCAGGCATCAACACTCCCCCATAGTGGCCCATAGAGCATTGAAAACCCTTATCAATGCCCCCTGCTAGTCTCTTGAGGAGCATTGATCCTTTTTCAATGCCCCGTATTCCTCATTAAATGAGCATTGATCCTTGTTCAATGCCCTGTCTCCCTCATTACAGGACTGATGATCTCCTTCTTGGGTCTGTTTTGAGCTCATTTTGCCTCTGGGTTTTCATATTTTTCACTCAAATCTTTGCATTAGAGTCCTCTTAACTTGGTTATGACTTTGTTTGATTAAAATAATTGTGATCACCAACTTTTCTTTCCTCTTTTGAGCTTTCAAGTCCTTTCAAATTTATGGAATGCACATGAATCCCTTGGGATAACCCGATCCTTTGGTCAAAGTATATCTTATCAATAGTTTAATCCTCACTCCTGTTATCTTGATTTCAAAACTCATTTTGAAGTATTTTTCACTGATTTGGAATTGCAACTTCGGATTTATATTTG
The DNA here is from genome assembly GCA_009831015.1 of Picea engelmannii. Lineage (NCBI taxonomy): Eukaryota > Viridiplantae > Streptophyta > Pinopsida > Pinales > Pinaceae > Picea > Picea engelmannii. The sequence continues at coordinate 103,432 of ML840110.1, read as the reverse complement.
ATTCTTGCTACTCATTTTTGAGGTTTTCAAATAGTGATTTCCTTTCTCTTTCAAAATTTTGAGTCCTTGACTGAACAATTTTTCTCACACTTAGATTCTTTTGGTTCTCATAAAACGTTTGAATGCATTCTTGTTAGTATTATTTTTTACTTCAAGTTCCTTAGTGTTAGCATTCATTTTTTTCATTCTAATTGAAAGTAAGGAAGTAGACAAGTTGTGCATTTGAAGAGATTTCATTGCATATAAAATCAAACAAAGATAAATTTTTTCATTCTTAGGAGTTTTATTTTGGTAGATGTTTTGAAAGAGTAGGTCTTGTATTTTCTTTAGGATTTCAAAAAAAATTATTCAACAGTTTGGCATCATTCTTCTCTTCATTTAAGACTAAAATTTACAAGTTGCATGATATTGAGTGTTAATTTTATATTAAGAAGAAAATAACTCTTCTCCTTCTTATAGATAGAATTCATCGAAAATAAATGTTTGCATTTCATTCTTTTTGCATTCTATTGGATTCAAGTCTCACAAATCATTAGTTTAATCTCTGTATACCTTTCTAAGTAACTAAATCCATTTAAATCAACCAACGTTCTAATAAAATTAACTAGGTATTTTATGGATTATACTACACCGACAATAGCATAGGGTTAGAATATTTGGTTATCCTTCCCATACGTTTGGTCATGACTGTCGACTGCACTCCCCCGAAGGTCGACTGGGAGATGGTAACCATAGTGGCCTTTCATAGGTTTCTAGAGAGATGAATGTGGGGGGATTCCCATGGTACCCAGGGCAGACGTCGCATCACACTTTTAGTACCTTTGGAGGGTAATCCCACGAAGTGAGGGTTGCTTGCACTAAGAAGGGTTGTTACATGGAGGTTGAGGTAATTGCTTCTCATATCTTCTCTAACGGCTTGACATCCTGTCTTTGGAAGATCATTTTACATCATTTTTGTTTGGTTGATTACCTGTAGATATATTTTATGGGTGTGTTCTTTTGGAGTTCGTAGTTGGCCTTAAGGATTGTTATTTTACTTTCACCATGGCCATTCAAAGGCTTTGAAGATCTTGCAGAATGAAAGGTTTGGATCATGAAGTTCTGGAACCTCAATATGAATCTTCTAGTGAAGGAATGGTTGAAGAAAAAACTTCTAAAACTAAGAGTGTAGCTCCTAGAACTGGCAAACACATAGAAGAATTGGTCACAACCTTCATAGAAGGTGTTGTACCTTACTCAAATCCCCCTTTAAATGATATGGTAGGCCCACTACTTGTTGAACAATTGCCCACAATATTTCTTGATGATTATTCTTCCTATAATTTACCAATCAGTTCAGCTAATAGGTTATATTCTGATTACACATATGAATATTGATTCCCCCAATGGACATAGAAATAGTTGCACTGGCACAAATCACTATTGTTGGAGCTTCTTCTTTACTAGGAACATTTGTTACCCAGGTTACTCCAACACAACCACTTGCGAGTACATATCTCTTTGCACATGGGTCGGGTAATATTCCTTCTTCAATAATCCCACATATGCACACACCAAGTGCTTTACTTGGTTGTCCCATCAGTTAGATGGCCAACAGTGAAATTTTTCATACAACCACAACTACATAAGCTACTCAACCTACATCTCCAAATTTACAAATGGGGATTTCTTATATACCCTTCATAGGAGGTCAATATTCAGTTGGAGGGAAACCTTCTATTAGGGGGAAACCCTCAACTACAAGGAAAACTCCTATCTGGGGGAAGCAACAACAAACATGGGGGCAATCCACTCTTGGAAGTCATTCCATTCCCGCTACTACTAGCATGTATCCTGTAAAACCATATACATGAGTTGCAAATACTTTATGGGGTCAACCTAATCCGATGGGAATTCATCAACATGGAACTTTTCCCAATCAATCTCTGAACCCCATGATTCCAACACAACAACCCCCTCAAACACAATTTATGTGAGCTCCATCGGGCCAACCAAAATACATGGGGGGACCGTCAGGTCAACCGTAGTACATGGGAGGACCATCGGGTCAACTACAGTACATGGGGGGACCCTCAAGTCAACCAAAATGCATAGGAGGACCATCAGTTATCAAAAATACATGGGAGGACCATTTGTTATCATCAATACATGGGAGGACCATCTAGTTTTTCCATCCTGTTACAACCTATATATGGTCCTACTGGTGTTCTTATGTCACATGGTTACTACCTGTATCCACAGGTTAATCGAAAAATTCCATTATTGGGTACATTATATCTAGCTAATCTATCACATTTGACCAATGATCCCATACCGCATGCCCCATTTTAGCCTGCAATCCCTACCAAACTACCTTCCTATATCCCAAAATTCGACGGGATACCTGGAGAAGACCCTAATAACCATGTAATGACCTTCTATATTTAGTGTTCTTCAAACTCTTTGACGGATGATTCCATTCCTTTATGAATTTTCCAACGAACCCTCACAGGAGTGGCAAACAAATGGTATATTGAACCGCCACAACATTCCTTTAGTGAATTCAACTCTTTAGTTATGGATTTTTTGACACATTTACAACTCTTGATTTGGTAGGAAACTAGTACAAAGATTTTAACGTCGCTTAAGAAACCACCTCCACTCACATATCCAATCATATTCATGAATCAAGGCAGTGGTGATGGTTGACTAAAAATTCTATTCAAAACCAACTCTTGGCAGATTGGTTTACCAAGTCATTTTTTCCACCCATCGCTAGAGATGTTTCGATGGGAGGTGTTGCCACTGAGGAGAAAGCAATCAGTCGTGCTCAATATTTGGACTTAGTATATTCCTAGTCCGAAACACTTTACGATCTGATCCCTCATGCTCCTCTCTCATCGAATGATTCGTCAAGATCTGCTCCAGAAGCCCATGCCGATGGAATGGTGGGTTCCATTACCAACACCAAAATCAATTCCTCTCTTGTTCAAACCTTTGAGGTGAATGAGATCCATTCCACTTCATCTCAGCAACCTAGAGTTAAGAAGAAAAACAAGGGTAAATCTAAGAAATATTCTAAACCAACAGGAGAGTAAAAAAAGTGTTGATACCCAAATGAAAAGGAAAGGTAAGCTTCTCTGCATGATTTGTACGAAGGGCCACTACATGAAATACTTCCCTCATCATGAGGAAGTCACTAAATTTCTAAAGGGTACCTCACAACCCATAGTGTTAACTGACCCTTTCACAACTCAACAACATCAACAAATGGTTGCACAAAATATCACCCCTCTGCAAGGGGGAATTGCAAGTCATTCCCACCATGGGAATGGTTCCTCTAACATCTCTCATGTTTTTATGTGTAAGGAGATCGTTAGTCTAATGACCATAGATAAGACTTATGACACTCCTATAGAAAATCATGCCAATGGAGGTGCTACTGATAGGCCCTCCACTTCCACTCCTCCTCTCTCCATATTGAGAGGCCTATTGCTGACTCAGTGTTGCACTCGCCCAAGGGAAAAATTTGAAAATTGATATTCAATCCAAGTTCCTGCATTGCTAAAAACTACAACATTCTTGAAGATTTGGTGCAAGCACCTTTTGCTATGTCGATGCTTGAAGTTCTAAAAAACTATCCAAGTCAACATAGAACCTTGTTTTAAATCATTGGAGCCATGGATATGGAGGCATAAAATATTATTATGTTTAATATGGAATAATTTAAGCCAAGGCTCTCCCACCACATGGCATTCCAAATTCACATTACGGTTCAAGGGAAGAATATCCACCACATTGTTTTGGATGAAGGAGCTTCCACTTGTATCATGTATTTATCTTGTTAGAGAGCCATTGGTTCTCCTAAACTTAACTGGTCTCCTAACACCCCTTAAAGAATTTTATGGAGTCTATGGTTTCCAACCTTATGAAATCTTGCAATATTTTGTTGTGGAATTGAAGGGTAAAATCATTTCTATCGACATCGAAGTGGTTGATGCGCCCCTGGATTATAATTTATTATTGATCCAGAGTTTATGAGAAGAATGAAATGAATACAAATTATTATCAAAATATGATTAACACACAATAAATATATACAATAACACTGGTTTCTATTCAATAAGGAAATAAGATGAAACTGTAAAATGCGGCGGAAAACAAGCTTGCTAGAATGGTGGCATCTTATCTCCGAGAAGAGATGTAACGACTATGCTCATTCGCAAGAAAATCATCACAATGAGGCTCTAAAGGCCTTTTTACAATAAACAGTAATGTCAAAAACCCTAGACATCCAAAAACCTAACCCTAGGAGATGAAGCGCAAAAAGTCAGGTGGCCCTCGTTTGGGTAAGTTAGTACATCAAATTCTCGGGGTTGTAACTTTTGCATACGATCTTTGTTTTAGGCACACAATATCTCGTTGGAAAGTATATATGAGGACTACACATGTTTCCATCAGACTTTGACTCAGTCTACATTCTAACTGTGGAAAGCCCTAAAAACATTGTTTAGGGCCTCAAAACGACCCCGAAAGTCAGTGACCCAAAAACTAGGAAAAAACTGCCAAACTAGAAAACTACCAAAATGAGCCAGTTGGAATAGGTGGGAGGCCACCGAAATCCATATGGATCAATCCTACCCCATTAGGAAGAAATATTCTCCATTGCGTTGAGTTCCCCCATCAGATGAGGAAATTTCTGCTGAATTTGGCTCTGGGTGAGCCACTTGCCTTGGTGTAGGCGTTTCCCTGCTTTGACAACTCGATAAAGATGTACCCTTTACTGGCGAGTGAACTTGACCTATTTTTAGACAATATGGTCATTGGATTCCTATTGTATGCAGTCAATGTTGAGCTCTATTGGTGTCAGATGTTCTTCTATCTTTGAGGTGTCCAATAATGGTGGGAAACAAGGTCGAAGGAGATCTACGTTGAACACTGGGTGTAGGCCAAAGAAGTGAAAGACCTGATATACTTGCTGACCTCCTGTAGAAGTGAAATACAAGTAGAAATAACACAAGAAGTGCAAGACCTGATATACTTACTGACCTCCTATAGAATTTTCGACTAGTATAAATGTTTCTGCAACATTGCAGTGTCTTTTCGACGTTGAAGTGTCTTGCCACCCGACTGTAGTGGGCTTCCTAGATCAACTTCACTCGCTCACTTGATGGAACATAGATATGGCCCATATGACACAACAACCCATCATGAAGATGGAAATTAGTGACAACTATGTTTGTCCCAACATTTGGTAGGTGGTGGCGAAGTCCGGGTCTATCTCATAGAGTTGGGGCCATCCAGAGGTCTCATGGCCACAAGAGTCTAGCACCGTGGTGAGTGCCGCGACTGGTAGTATTATGAGGAAATCAACAACCCAGTTGGTGCTTCCTATTTTATACTTGATTTTGAGGTGGAATTGCTGCAAGTATTTGGACCACTTCTGATGGAAGTCATTCTGCAATTTGCCTTGTGTCTGCATGAATTGCAATGGATTATGATCAATGTGGTTGATAGTCTCCTTCCCAAGAATGTAATTTTTCCACTGGTGGTAGGCTTGCACAATGGCGTACATTTATTTGTCATAAGTAGGGTACTTACAGATAGCATTTGATAGTGTCTCACTATGATAGGCCATGGGGTGGCCGTGTTGAGTGAGAACAATTCCCACAATATAGTTTGAAGCATCTGTCTTGATATCAAAGGGTTGTTGCAGGTCCGGTAATGAAAGTACCAGGGCTGAGCACAAGCGTTGCTTCAAATCATTGAATGCTTGATATTGGGATCAGCCCCACACAAATTTATTCTTACCACCACCCCCGGTTACTTGGTCGAGGGCCCATGCAATATGGGAGAATCCCAACACGAACCTGAGGTAGAAATTGGAAAGTCTTAAGAAGCTTCGAAGCTCAGTGAGTGTGATTGGGGCTGGCCAGTCACGGATGACTTGAATCTTGGTTGGATCCACATGTACACCATGTTGATCAACAATGTAGCCTAGGTAATGGACCTTGTCCATGCCGAAGGATCATTTTTCCAAGTTGGTGTATAGCTTGTGCTTCCATAGGGTGTGCAAAACCTGTTGAATATGCTGCAAGTGTTCTGCCCAAGTTTTGTTGTATATGAGAATGTCATCCAAATAAACCACTACAAAAGTATTAGTGAATGGTCTCAGGATATCGTCCATTATCCTCATGAAAGTCGTTGGAGCATTTTTCAAACCAAAGGGCATGACCAACCATTCAAAAACACCTTCCTTTGACATGATGGCGGTCTTCCATACATCTGTCTATTCTATTGGGACCTGGTGGTAGACATACTTCATATCAATCTTACTGAAGTATTTGTCCCCCGTGAGCTAATCAAGGAGGTCATTGATTCGAGGAATTGGGTATTGGTTTCTGACTGTGATTTATTCAAGGCCTAAAAATCAATGCAGAGTCACCAAGTTCCATCTTTCTTATGTACGAGCATGATTGGGCTCTCGGAAGGTGATGATATCAGATGGATGTTCCCCTTGTGGATCAATTCTTGGATCTTCCACTTGATCTCCTCATTCTCTAACAGAGAGCAATGATAAACTGTCCCATTGGGAAATGATGTGCTGGGAGTCAGATCAATGGGGTGCTTGACCTAACAGTGCATAGGTACCCTGGTAGGTGAGGAGAAGATATCTGTGTATTATTCCACGAACTTATCCACTTGCTTTTGCTATGCAAAGAGGTCGACCATGGAGACCCTGGACGTGGCTGCAAGCTTTCACTCATTCTGAGAATGAATCATGAAGTAGACAAAATACCTTGTCTGAGAGATGACCTTCCTGAATTGCTTGGTAGAGATTGTTAGTTCTTTGTAAACTTCATTCGAATGAGAAAAATATTGACAAAGGCAACCTAAAAACCAAATTTGATGCCCAGAACAAGCCTTTCGGACCTGGAGAGGGTTCTCTCTGGAGACTTCGTCTTTGTACAAGATATAAATTTAAACTCTGGGCCATATTTAACGAATTAAGACAATATTTCTGGTTCTATTAGAAAAATAAAGAAATACCTTAGGATATGGAGTTGATTTAATGAAAACAATAGAAACAAATGACTCGGTGACTGAACTTGAAAGGATAAAGGATAAATGAGCAACTGTATTTAGTTAAAAATAATTGTGCGTGGCGAGAGAAAAACACAAGAAGCAACTTGGGGCATTGCTGTGGATGAATTCGAAGTTATCTTAGAAGAAAAATGAAATACAGAAATACACATAAACACAGATATGCAGCGGAAATAAGACTTCATTTCATTAATAACAAATGACTGAAATATGCTTACAGACAGAATGGAAATAAACTAGCTAGGGCATTGGTAGCTTATCTCTGAGAAGAGATGTGGTGGCTATTGGCCTCTAAACTGTGTTACAATGAGGCTCGAAGGCCTATTATTATTGAGAAACAATGGAAAACCCTAAACATCCAAAGACCTAACCCTAGGAGATGAAACGCCAAGACTATGGGCCCCGTTTGGGTAAGCTGGTACATCAACTTCCCGGGGATGTAACTTTGGCATACGATCTCCGTTTGAAACATTCTATACCTCGTTAGAAATATATATCCGAGGAATGCAACTTTTGGGTGAGAAAAATCAATCTATCAATCATTTTGCTCCCCGTTTTCCCAAAAAACGTCGTTTAATGCCTCAAAACAGCTCCGGAAGTTCAGGACCCGAAAATCTGCTAAAAATAGTAAACTGTGCGGAAACTGAAAAAATAAAAGAAGCAATGGTGGGGGTCCAATTGGAATAGGTGGGTGGCCACCAATATCCACCTGGATCATTCCTCCCCCCTTAGGAAGCAATGGTCCCCATTGCGTTGAGTTCCTCCATGAGATGAGGAAACTTCTGCTGAACTTTGTCCCTGGTGAGCCATTTTCCTTGGTGAAGGAGTTGGCCTGATTTGACAACTCAATATAGCAGTATCCTTTGTTTTTGGGTGTGCTTGATCTGTGTATCCATGATATGATCAGTTCTGGCTTGTTCCATGCAGTCTGGATTTAACTCTATCGGTGTGAGTTGTTCTGCCATGTCGGATGTGTCTAGTAGAGGTGGAAAGTAGGGCCGAAGGTGGTCCACATTGAACACTGGGTGCAGACCAAGGAAGGTGGAATGATGAGCTCAAAGGCATTTTCCCCTATAGCCTTGCTGAGGGTGTACATCCCATATCGGAGTGGACGAATCTTGTGGTGGGGTCTAGTGAGGTGATCCTTTTGCAAATGCAGCCACACTTTGTCACCCACTTGGAAGTTGTGTGGCACCCGATGTTGATCATGTCGTTGCTTGTACTTAGCATTGGCTCTGTCCAAGATGTCATGAACCTGTTGGAATATGTGTTGAATGTTCTCAATGAAGTTGTTTTCCTTATCCGCCTCAGACTGGACATGAGATGAATATTCCTGAGTAGCCACAAATGGCATGGCTATGTCAATGGGACATAGTGGCTGGAATCCCAAGCCCACTTGAAAGGGGTTGTGGCTGGTTGAGCTATGGAGAGATCGGTTGTAGCTGTGTTGTACATAGTGGAGGATCTCATCCCATGTGCATGGATGCTTTTAATTGTACATGCACATAATGTGTACGATCATCCGGTTGACGACCTCTATCTAGCCATCAGTTTGCGGATGGAAAGCTGTGGAGTTGGTGAGCTTGGTGTCCAACATCGACCAAAGGCTGGACCAAAATGTACTGAGGAACCTACTGTCCCTATATGAGATGATAGACTGTGGGATCCCAAAGTGTACCCACACTCGTTCAAAGAAGAGTTTAGCAGTGGCTTCTGCTGTGATATT
>ML840110.1:80203-94523 GCA_009831015.1 Picea engelmannii | reverse complement strand
TCAGCAGAAGTTTCCTCATCTCATGGAGGAACTCAACGCAATGGGGACCATTGCTTCCTAAGGGGGGAGGAATGATCCAGGTGGATATTGGTGGCCACCCACCTATTCCAATTGGACCCCCACCATTGCTTCTTTTATTTTTTTAGTTTCCGCACAGTTTACTATTTTTAGCAGATTTTCGGGTCCTGAACTTCCGGAGCTGTTTTGAGGCCTTAAACGACGTTTTTTGGGAAACGGGGAGCAAAATGGTCGATAGATTGATTTTTCTCACCCAAAAGTTGTATTCCTCGGATAGATATTTCTAACGAGGTATAGAACGTTTCAAACGGAGATCGTATGCCAAAGTTACATCCCTGGGAAGTTGATGTACCAGCTTACCCAAACGGGGCCCATAGTCTTGGCATTTCATCTCCTAGGGTTAGGTCTTTGGATGTTTAGGGTTTTCCATTGTTTCTCAATAATAATAGGCCTTCGAGCCTCATTGTAACACAATTCAGAGGCCAGTAGCCGCCACATCTCTTCTCAGAGATAAGCTACCAACGCCCTAGCTAGTTTATTTCCATTCTGTCTGTAAGCATATTTCAGTCATTTGTTATTAATGAAATGAAGTCTTATTTCTGCTGCATATCTGTGTTTATGTGTATTTCTGTATTTCATTTTTCTTCTAAGATAACTTCGAATTCATCCACATCAATGCCCCAAGTTGCTTCTTGTGTTTTTCTCTCGCCACACACAATTATTTTTAACTAAATACAGTTGCTCATTTATCCTTTATCCTTTCAAGTTCAGTCACCAAGTCATTTGTTTCTATTGTTTTCATTAAATCAACTCCATATCCTAAGGTATTTATTTATTTTGCTAATAGAACCAGAAATATTGTCTTAATTCGTTAAATCTGGCCCAGAGTTTAAATTTATATCCTATACAAAGACGAAGTCTCCCGAGAGAACCCTCTCCAGGTCCGAAAGGCTTGTTCTGGGCATCAAATTTGGTTTTTAGGTTGCCTTTGTCAATATTTTTCTCATTCGAATGAAGTTTACAAATAACTAACAATCTCTACCAAGCAATGCAGGAAGGTCATCTCTCAGACAGGGTATTTTGTCTACTTCATGATTCATTCTCAGAATGAGTGAAAGATTGCAGCCACGTCCAGGGTCTCCATGGTCGACCTCTCTGCATAGCAAAATCAAGTGGATAAGTTCGTGGAATAATACACAGATATATTATCCTCACCTACCAGGGTACTTATGCACTGTTAGGTCAAGCACCCCATTGATCTGACTCCCAGCACATCATTTCCCAATGGGACAGTTTATCGTTGCTCTCTGTTAGAGAATGAGGAGATCAAGTGGAAGATCCAAGAATTGATCCACAAGGGGAACATCCATCTAATATCATCACCTTCCGAGAGACCAATCATGCTCGTACATAAGAAAGATGGAACTTGGTGACTCTGCATTGATTTTCAGGCCCTGAATAAATCACAGTCAGAAACCAATACCCAATTCCTCGAATCGATGACCTCCTTGATTAGCTCACGGGGGACAAATACTTCAGTAAGATTGATCTGAAGTATGTCTACCACCAGGTCCCAATAGAATAGACAGATGTATGGAAGACCGCCATCATGTCAAAGGAAGGTGTTTTTGAATGGTTGGTCATGCCCTTTGGTTTGAAAAATGCTCCAACGAATTTCATGAGGATAATGGACGATATCCTGAGACCATTCACCAATACTTTTGTAGTGGTTTATTTGGATGACATTCTCATATACAACAAAACTTGGGCAGAACACTTGCAACATATTCAACAGGTTCTGCACACCCTATGGAAGCACAAGCTATACACCAACTTGGAAAAATGATCCTTTGGCATGGACAAGGTCCATTACCTAGGCTACATTGTTGATCAACATGGTGTACATGTGGATCCAACCAAGATTCAAGTCATCCGTGACTGGCCAGCCCCAATCACACTCACTGAGCTTCGAAGCTTCTTGGGCCTTGCCAATTTCTACCTCAGGTTCATGTTGGGATTCTCCCATATTGCATGGGCCCTCGACCAAGTAACCAGGGGTGGTGGTAAGAAGAAATTTGTGTGGGGCCGATCCCAATATCAAGCATTCAATGATTTGAAGCAACGCTTGTGCTCAGCCCTGGTACTTTCATTACCGGACCTGCAACAACCCTTTGATATCAAGACAGATGCTTCAAACTATATTGTGGGAATCGTTCTCACTCAACACGGCCACCCCATGGCCTATCATAGTGAGACACTATCAAATGCTATCTGTAAGTACCCTACTTATGACAAATAAATGTACTCCATTGTGCAAGCCTACCACCAGTGGAAAAATTACATTCTTGGGAAGGAGACTATCATCCACATTGATCATAATCCATTGCAATTCATGCAGACACAAGGCAAATTGTAGAATGACTTCCATCAGAAGTGGTCCACATACTTGCAGCAATTCCACCTCAAAATCAAGTATAAAATAGGAAGCACCAACTGGGTTGTTGATTTCCTCATAATACTACCAGTCGCGACACTCACCACGGTGCTAGACTCTTGTGGCCATGAGACCTCTGGATGGCCCCAACTCTATGAGATAGACCCGGACTTCGCCACCACCTACCAAATGTTGGGACAAACATAGTTGTCACTAATTCCTATCTTCAGGATGGGTTGTTGTGTCATATGGGCCATATCTATGTTCCATCAAGTGAGCGAGTGAAGTTGATCTAGGAAGCCCACTACAGTCGGGTGGCAAGACAATTCAGCGTCGAAAAGACACTGCAATGCTGCAGAAACATTTATACTGGTCGAAAATTCTATAGGAGGTCAGTAAGTATATCAGGTCTTGCACTTCTTGTGTTATTTCTACTGGTATTTCACTTCTACAGGAGGTCAGCAAGTATATCAGGTCTTGCACTTCTTTGGCCTACACCCAGTGTTCAACATAGATCTCCTTTGACCTTGTTTCCCACCATTATTGGACACCTCAAAGATAGCAGAACATCTGACACCAACAGAGCTCAACATTGACTGCATACAATAGGAATCCAATGACCATATTGTCTAAAAATAGGTCAAGTTCACTCGCCAGTAAAGGGTACATCTTTATCGAGTTGTCAAAGCAGGGAAACTCCTACACCAAGGCAAGTGGCTCACCCAGAGCCAAATTCAACAGAAATTTCCTCATCTTATGGGGGCACTCAATGCAATGGAGAATATTTCTTCCTAATGGGGTAGGATTGATCCATATGGATTTCGGTGGCCTCCCACCTATTCCAACTGGCTCATTTTGGTAGTTTTCTAGTTTGGCAGTTTTTTCCTAGTTTTTGGGTCACTGACTTCCGGGGTCGTTTTGAGGCCCTAAACAATGTTTTTAGGGCTTTCCACAGTTAGAATGTAGACTGAGTCAAAGTCTGATGGAAACATGTGTAGTCCTCAGATATACTTTCCAACGAGATATTGTGTGCCTAAAACAAAGATCGTATGCAAAAGTTACAACCCCGAGAATTTGATGTACTAACTTACCCAAACGAGGGCCACCTGACTTTTGGCGCTTCATCTCCTAGGGTTAGGTTTTTGGATGTCTAGGGTTTTTGACATTACTGTTTATTGTAAAAAGGCCTTTAGAGCCTCATTGTGATGATTTTCTTGCGAATGAGCATAGTCGTTACATCTCTTCTCAGAGATAAGATGCCACCATTCTAGCAAGCTTGTTTTCCGCCGCATTTTACAGTTTCATCTTATTTCCTTATTGAATAGAAACTAGTGTTATTGTATATATTTATTGTGTGTTAATCATCTTTTGATAATAATTTGTATTCATTTCATTCTTCTCATAAACTCTGGATCAATAATAAATTATAATCCAGGGGCGCATCAACCACTTCGATGTCGATAGAAATGATTTTACCCTTCAATTCCACAACAAAATATTGCAAGATTTCATAAGGTTGGAAACCATAGACTCCATAAAATTCTTTAAGGGGTGTTAGGAGACCAGTTAAGTTTAGGAGAACCAATGGCTCTCTAACAAGATAAATACATGATACAAGTGGAAGCTCCTTCATCCAAAACAATGTGGTGGATATTCTTCCCTTGAACCGTAATGTGAATTTGGAATGCCATGTGGTGGGAGAGCCTTGGCTTAAATTATTCCATATTAAACATAATAATATTTTATGCCTCCATATCCATGGCTCCAATGATTTAAAACAAGGTTCTATGTTGACTTGGATAGTTTTTTAGAACTTCAAGCATCGACATAGCAAAAGGTGCTTGCACCAAATCTTCAAGAATGTTGTAGTTTTTAGCAATGCAGGAACTTGGATTGAATATCAATTTTCAAATTTTTCCCTTGGGCGAGTGCAACACTGAGTCAGCAATAGGCCTCTCAATATGGAGAGAGGAGGAGTGGAAGTGGAGGGCCTATCAGTAGCACCTCCATTGGCATGATTTTCTATAGGAGTGTCATAAGTCTTATCTATGGTCATTAGACTAACGATCTCCTTACACATAAAAACATGAGAGATGTTAGAGGAACCATTCCCATGGTGGGAATGACTTGCAATTCCCCCTTGCAGAGGGGTGATATTTTGTGCAACCATTTGTTGATGTTGTTGAGTTGTGAAAGGGTCAGTTAACACTATGGGTTGTGAGGTACCCTTTAGAAATTTAGTGACTTCCTCATGATGAGGGAAGTATTTCATGTAGTGGCCCTTCGTACAAATCATGCAGAGAAGCTTACCTTTCCTTTTCATTTGGGTATCAACACTTTTTTTACTCTCCTGTTGGTTTAGAATATTTCTTAGATTTACCCTTGTTTTTCTTCTTAACTCTAGGTTGCTGAGATGAAGTGGAATGGATCTCATTCACCTCAAAGGTTTGAACAAGAGAGGAATTGATTTTGGTGTTGGTAATGGAACCCACCATTCCATCGGCATGGGCTTCTGGAGCAGATCTTGACGAATCATTCGATGAGAGAGGAGCATGAGGGATCAGATCGTAAAGTGTTTCGGACTAGGAATATACTAAGTCCAAATATTGAGCACGACTGATTGCTTTCTCCTCAGTGGCAACACCTCCCATCGAAACATCTCTAGCGATGGGTGGAAAAAATGACTTGGTAAACCAATCTGCCAAGAGTTGGTTTTGAATAGAATTTTTAGTCAACCATCACCACTGCCTTGATTCATGAATATGATTGGATATGTGAGTGGAGGTGGTTTCTTAAGCGACGTTAAAATCTTTGTACTAGTTTCCTACCAAATCAAGAGTTGTAAATGTGTCAAAAAATCCATAACTAAAGAGTTGAATTCACTAAAGGAATGTTGTGGCGGTTCAATATACCATTTGTTTGCCACTCCTGTGAGGGTTCGTTGGAAAATTCATAAAGGAATGGAATCATCCGTCAAAGAGTTTGAAGAACACTAAATATAGAAGGTCATTACATGGTTATTAGGGTCTTCTCCAGGTATCCCGTCGAATTTTGGGATATAGGAAGGTAGTTTGGTAGGGATTGCAGGCTAAAATGGGGCATGCGGTATGGGATCATTGGTCAAATGTGATAGATTAGCTAGATATAATGTACCCAATAATGGAATTTTTCGATTAACCTGTGGATACAGGTAGTAACCATGTGACATAAGAACACCAGTAGGACCATATATAGGTTGTAACAGGATGGAAAAACTAGATGGTCCTCCCATGTATTGATGATAACAAATGGTCCTCCCATGTATTTTTGATAACTGATGGTCCTCCTATGCATTTTGGTTGACTTGAGGGTCCCCCCATGTACTGTAGTTGACCCGATGGTCCTCCCATGTACTACGGTTGACCTGACGGTCCCCCCATGTATTTTGGTTGGCCCGATGGAGCTCACATAAATTGTGTTTGAGGGGGTTGTTGTGTTGGAATCATGGGGTTCAGAGATTGATTGGGAAAAGTTCCATGTTGATGAATTCCCATCGGATTAGGTTGACCCCATAAAGTATTTGCAACTCATGTATATGGTTTTACAGGATACATGCTAGTAGTAGCGGGAATGGAATGACTTCCAAGAGTGGATTGCCCCCATGTTTGTTGTTGCTTCCCCCAGATAGGAGTTTTCCTTGTAGTTGAGGGTTTCCCCCTAATAGAAGGTTTCCCTCCAACTGAATATTGACCTCCTATGAAGGGTATATAAGAAATCCCCATTTGTAAATTTGGAGATGTAGGTTGAGTAGCTTATGTAGTTGTGGTTGTATGAAAAATTTCACTGTTGGCCATCTAACTGATGGGACAACCAAGTAAAGCACTTGGTGTGTGCATATGTGGGATTATTGAAGAAGGAATATTACCCGACCCATGTGCAAAGAGATATGTACTCGCAAGTGGTTGTGTTGGAGTAACCTGGGTAACAAATGTTCCTAGTAAAGAAGAAGCTCCAACAATAGTGATTTGTGCCAGTGCAACTATTTCTATGTCCATTGGGGGAATCAATATTCATATGTGTAATCAGAATATAACCTATTAGCTGAACTGATTGGTAAATTATAGGAAGAATAATCATCAAGAAATATTGTGGGCAATTGTTCAACAAGTAGTGGGCCTACCATATCATTTAAAGGGGGATTTGAGTAAGGTACAACACCTTCTATGAAGGTTGTGACCAATTCTTCTATGTGTTTGCCAGTTCTAGGAGCTACACTCTTAGTTTTAGAAGTTTTTTCTTCAACCATTCCTTCACTAGAAGATTCATATTGAGGTTCCAGAACTTCATGATCCAAACCTTTCATTCTGCAAGATCTTCAAAGCCTTTGAATGGCCATGGTGAAAGTAAAATAACAATCCTTAAGGCCAACTACGAACTCCAAAAGAACACACCCATAAAATATATCTACAGGTAATCAACCAAACAAAAATGATGTAAAATGATCTTCCAAAGACAGGATGTCAAGCCGTTAGAGAAGATATGAGAAGCAATTACCTCAACCTCCATGTAACAACCCTTCTTAGTGCAAGCAACCCTCACTTCGTGGGATTACCCTCCAAAGGTACTAAAAGTGTGATGCGACGTCTGCCCTGGGTACCATGGGAATCCCCCCACATTCATCTCTCTAGAAACCTATGAAAGGCCACTATGGTTACCATCTCCCAGTCGACCTTCGGGGGAGTGCAGTCGACAGTCATGACCAAACGTATGGGAAGGATAACCAAATATTCTAACCCTATGCTATTGTCGGTGTAGTATAATCCATAAAATACCTAGTTAATTTTATTAGAACGTTGGTTGATTTAAATGGATTTAGTTACTTAGAAAGGTATACAGAGATTAAACTAATGATTTGTGAGACTTGAATCCAATAGAATGCAAAAAGAATGAAATGCAAACATTTATTTTCGATGAATTCTATCTATAAGAAGGAGAAGAGTTATTTTCTTCTTAATATAAAATTAACACTCAATATCATGCAACTTGTAAATTTTAGTCTTAAATGAAGAGAAGAATGATGCCAAACTGTTGAATAATTTTTTTTGAAATCCTAAAGAAAATACAAGACCTACTCTTTCAAAACATCTACCAAAATAAAACTCCTAAGAATGAAAAAATTTATCTTTGTTTGATTTTATATGCAATGAAATCTCTTCAAATGCACAACTTGTCTACTTCCTTACTTTCAATTAGAATGAAAAAAATGAATGCTAACACTAAGGAACTTGAAGTAAAAAATAATACTAACAAGAATGCATTCAAACGTTTTATGAGAACCAAAAGAATCTAAGTGTGAGAAAAATTGTTCAGTCAAGGACTCAAAATTTTGAAAGAGAAAGGAAATCACTATTTGAAAACCTCAAAAATGAGTAGCAAGAATCAAATATAAATCCGAAGTTGCAATTCCAAATCAGTGAAAAATACTTCAAAATGAGTTTTGAAATCAAGATAACAGGAGTGAGGATTAAACTATTGATAAGATATACTTTGACCAAAGGATCGGGTTATCCCAAGGGATTCATGTGCATTCCATAAATTTGAAAGGACTTGAAAGCTCAAAAGAGGAAAGAAAAGTTGGTGATCACAATTATTTTAATCAAACAAAGTCATAACCAAGTTAAGAGGACTCTAATGCAAAGATTTGAGTGAAAAATATGAAAACCCAGAGGCAAAATGAGCTCAAAACAGACCCAAGAAGGAGATCATCAGTCCTGTAATGAGGGAGACAGGGCATTGAACAAGGATCAATGCTCATTTAATGAGGAATACGGGGCATTGAAAAAGGATCAATGCTCCTCAAGAGACTAGCAGGGGGCATTGATAAGGGTTTTCAATGCTCTATGGGCCACTATGGGGGAGTGTTGATGCCTGGAAGTGTTTGAAAAAGAACCAAATTTTTCCTAGATTCAACACAGATCAGGAAGAGTTCAAATAAAAAGAATCAACATCAAAAATATCAAAGGAAAAAAAACATTCAATAGGATAAAAACCTATGAACAATCTTTCCCCACTATGGTCACCAATTTTATGTTATGGTGAATTCCCTCTATGAACAGGTGAAATCACCCTTGGATTGGATTTCCTTCAATCCAAGACAGAATGAAAAAAAAAATCGTTACTAATTTACCTTTAGGCCTATTTCAAAAATCAAAGTAATATGAAAGAGATAGAATACATGCCCTTTTACGATGGTTTTCCTCGTTTCTCCAGCCTTTGACCTTGTTGACCAATATCCTAGATGATAGATGGGGCCTACAATGAACAAAGAGGAATCTTTTTTCTTATACTCAATATTTTTAGCTGACAATAAATCTATCTATGATGAATTTACAACAATAGACATACATGTGATCGATAACACAACATATGAAGGGGATATGCCAAGTTTATTTATTAATAGAAAGACATGGTGAAGCACTTACAATCCAACGTTGATGTTGTAGCAACTCATCCAAGATCTCTTATCCATCCATCTCCTGAATGTCTCAAGATTAGAATTATGATGCTTTGATGAATTCTCCTTACAAGATCAAAGGTTTGACACTTTGAAATCCTTTCTCCCCCTTTTCACCTTGGATTAATGCACTCATTATATAGGAGTTGGGGGCTTAACCACCATGGAGAAGATCACTCACTAGATCCACTAAATTTGGATCTCCAATATTTTTAGGGAGAAAATATCTCTCAAGGATTTTAGGGAGGAAATTTCTCTCAAGATCCATCAAATTAGGATATTGGTTTGAGAAAATTTCTCAACAATCCATGAGACTCTCAACTTCTCCTTGAGATTAAGAAACTAGATGTGAGGTGGATTGTCACACTAAATTAATTTCCTTTTTTCAATAAAAATGAATAATAAATGTGCACATAGTATTATGAACTTCATATGATAAATTTCTTCCCCAACACTCCCTCACTTAATTGTGACAAATAGGTGTGTAACAACAACTGGATGATTCTTGAATGAGAAGGAAAAAAGAAAAGAAAATTATGATAGGTGATCAGTCTACTCACTGTGATGGATTTCTCTATCTATATATTCTTGTAGAGGTGCCTCTTGTATTCTCCCTGGGTAGGATTCCTTGAACGTTTGTAACCGCCTCTTCTTGGTCTAGTTCTGTTGTTTTATTTAAGGTAATTTTTAACCAATTTTTAATATAGTCTCTCATATGTGAAACAATTATTTATTGCCTTACTCTTGTGTCAAATAACAAACTTTCCAGATCTTGGAAATCAATTGAGAGTCTATGTAAAGTATCTTCAATTTCATCATTCCTGTTTATGTAGTTTACTAACCAACTTTCAATTTCTAATTTTGAATAGTGGTCAAACTATTGAATCTCCTGGTTGATGCATACTTTAGCAATTCCAATTATTCTTCAAACTGCTCATTTGTCATAAATATAGAATTTAATATAAACTTTGGTTATTCAACTTATCCGGCTATTCCAGCTAGATCCAACTCAATTAATTTTAAATATGATTCTCCCCTTTTGACATTTGAAGTGTCACAATAAACCAATATGTCTTTTAGACACTTTATTCTTTTAATCCAGCATGCTTTTACTTTCTTTACACGAACAGGGGATGGAAAGTCTTCTTGTTTTCTTTTTAACTCACTCATACCTGAAACTTTCATAACAAATGTAGTAATAGCCCCTTTATAGAACTCCTCATCATTTTCTAGAACAACTTGTAGGTATTATCTTAGGTTCATCATCCTTAATCACTAAGAAATAAAATTATTTTCCAGTTCCCAAGCCTCAAGGATTAGAGACATTCTTTTCTTAATATTTTCTCCAATTTATCTTCTAATAGCAATTAATAAACTTGATGTTCCTCTCAATATTGAACTGGATTATGGTTTTCCTTCAAAGATCTTCCAGGGATGCATTGTAGCAATTGTATTGGAAATATGGGTGGAGGCATCAGAGTGCTCTCTAGTTCTTTAATTTTGTCTTTCAAGGTGGAATTTTCATTCTCCGTTTCATCAACAAAAATTTTAGGTTATTCCTCTGTGGCTTCATGGATCCGTACAATTCTGGATGCTGGAACCCCATTGACATCAAATTTTGAACTAGATTTTCCTTGAACTTTTTATTTTTTGAATGAAAATTTTTAAGGATCAATTTATTTGTACTCTTATCAAACAGATCACTATGCAAATTCAAGTACTCTTCTTCAAAGAATACTAGTTCCCATGTTTCCAATTCTGTTGCAACTTCTCTACTTTCTTGAACTCTTTTCTCTTCATAAGGAAATTTTATGTCTTCAATATTTACATCTAGGTTCATATCTTCAAGAACAATTTCATCTTCAGGTGCACCCTCATTTCCTCCTTTTCTTGTTTGTCTTCTTTTGTTTTTACTAATTACTGGAAATTTATGGGGTTGCTCCATGTTATAGAAAGCTTTTCCTCACCCTATGAAAATTTGCTCAGAAGACCTTGTTCCATTTCCCTATGCAGACTTGAAGTCCCATTTTGCAAATCCCAGAGATAAAAACAATATTTTTTCACATATATGTTCCCTATCTATTATACAACATGTGTATATGTAATTTGCACCACTACAACCCGCGTACATCATGTTTTGTGCCCAAAATTAAAAAATGGTGTCGGGTTTCCATGTCACGTCAAGATATCCATGATCCTTGATCTTCCACATACTAGAAACATTCCAACTCAGCCCTTCAGTTCCACTTGAAGTCTATAAATTGGCCAAATCTGAGCTATGGAAAGGGGGAGAAGAATTCAAGTTTGAGAGCAAAGTCACTCTGGAGAAATTATTCACTTCATATTGAGTTTGCATCCCTTTATCCTTTTAAGTCTGAACACATTGTTCAGCCCCCAAGATCTTCCATACATGATTGAGAACCTCATTGTCTCTCTTATATGAGCTTTCCTTTGGTGGATGATTGAAGTGGTGGAGGCCCAACTGGAAGGGACTTAGTTTCTCAGTTCCAAATTGTGCCGAAACAGAAGTTTTCAATTCATTCACTTCTATTGATTACATTTTAATAGAAATACTCTTTTCTCTTCCAATTAATATCTTGAAAATATTTGAATTGTTATTCCATGGGTGTATTTTTCATGAATGTTGATGGATTATGTTATTGAATGTGATAACATTATATATTATCACCATATGCTTTCATTTATTGGTTGTTGAGGACAAGTTGTAGATGTATTTCTTTGGTTCAAGTGCTCAACAGTGGACTTCATCAAACGTTTGGACGAGATAGGATCTTTATCTTGTCCTGCTATCATATTTGTTTATATAGCATACATTAGATTAGAGTTGATTCCTGTAGTCATTTTCATCTGTTGTGGTTTACCCCTAGCCATAGAGATATTTTCGTCGTAACAGAATTGGCGACCATACTGGGGATAAATATTCTTTTTGGGGGTTGTAGTGTTTTTCTCCTTTGATTGGTCTCATTTATATTGGTTTTCTTGTCATATGACTGCTTGAAAACCTCTGCTTATTCTGAGTCTGAGTTTCTTAGCCATCTCCTTAGTCTGAGTTGTTGGGTTTGATGTTTGATGGGTAAGTTTTGATGCTTGTTGAGTCTTCTTGGGTCTCTGTTATGACTGTTAAGTGTCTGTGGAATGATAGGAAACCTTTCTTTAGTTGAATTTTTGGTCCTTTTCATTTTATTGTCCTTTCACCTTGGGCTAGGTGTTTTCTCCTTGATAGCCTACTTTGTTTGTTTATGTTTACATACAATATAACTTTTTATATCAAGTTGATATTCAGTCCTTGCATTTTCATTCTTTATATTGAAAATACAAAAATATTAGGCATTTTGCATTGTTGGCATTTGATCTTTTGGGTCCTTATCATTGATCTTAGTACATGTAAAGAAATATTGCATCTTATTTGGAATTGCATAACTAAATTGAAAATTGCATTTTGAAAAGAATATCATTTATTGGGAATTGAAGTTAGGACTTTGCATTGTATTCATATTCATTTATTATACTTGTTGATTCATAACATCATTAGTTTCACGACCGCACCTTTTTTAAGTAAGCAAGGCCACTAAAATAAAATATGTTAATTTAAAATTGATTAGAAACGATTTTATTTTCTAGGGTGCACAAACTAGCTTAGGATTTAAAGCCTTGGAATAGGATTTTGTGAGTAAACTTCTCCAAGTCTATTAAATAAACATATGTGTCTTACTAAGGGAGTGGTGAAATCCATTGTATAATTAGTGACGTTAGGCGGCTCCGCTTACACCGGAGTTAAGAACAAGGTTGCATGAGGTTGGTTGAGGGGATATTCCCCCAATACCTTCTTAGCGTTAGATATATTTCTAGGGACGTATTCGTATATGGAGATCTTGCTAGTACCTTTACTCTATGAGAGGCGATACTTTAGAGGTTTCAATATTTATTACCCTGGCCATACTATGGACCTAACTTATGACTGTTCACTTGTGCATCGGTTATATCGTGGTTTCTTAGTTTCTTGACATAGGTACCACATAGGTTACTTCCAGGGGTTATTCTATAGGTACCCTGGGTCAAATAAGGGTTGGACAACACACGTCCTTTATGGAGGGTTACCTCTCTGGGGAGATCTAACCGACTGGTTGTTAAGCCCATGAGGGCCCTTATAACTAATTATGATACCTTCGATCTTTAGCAAGGAGTCTCAGGCCCCTCTTGGGTGAGGCATACCTACTTTAGGGAGGGAGGCCCCTTTCAACCACTTTATCCTGTTTGTGTGCATATTTCCCTTTTGTTTTATTTCAGTGTGCTCTTTGATCACTAGTTGGCCTTAGGATTTGTTTTTTATATCTCAAGTCTTGAGTCATCGTGGAGCTAGAATAGCTTCCCCACAGGTCTCGCCGCTTGTTACAGTTACCACCGCATTTTGAGTCTTTGCCTTCTAAAAGGAGTAAATTTATCAAACGTGGTGTTATATCCTCAAATAACACAGTCAAATTTGTTTATTTTAGGTGATATGAATTCATTGAAAAATACATTTCTAAATTTTTTAAGGTTCATTTTTGAGAGCCTTAGGTTTGTAATAAAGTTTGAAAAACATTGGATTTGATCTTTATTTCAAAAAATACAAAACTCAGGTTTCGTTGGCTAAGCACCTTCCCAAAAGGGCTTCTAAGCCACCAAAATCCCTAGCTTTTGGCAGCTTAAATGCGAAATTCGGGGCTATTTTAGCCACCAAAAGTGCATAAACGTTGGTTTTTACTGTGCTGAGTCATCATTTTCAAATGATGATTCTAAGCGACTGAAGAATAATTTTGAGAAACGGGCAGAGTTTGTTGTTTCTAACACATCAAAGAACAATAACTTCTCTCATTTTTACTACAGGTGTTAATATTGGGAGAATCAAATTCGTCTCTAAGCCCTAATTTTCGGATCTCATAATTTCCCTATTTGACACATGTTTTTGAAATGAAGATCCTGGGAAAATAAAAACGAATATCAAATAACTGAGAGAGGTTTTTTCTCACAAAAAACCAATATACAAAAGCCTCTTCCAATTTGTACACTGAGGTTTTGGTTATAGATATATGGGTAAATATTTGAGCAACATGTTTCCAGACATTTTTTTCTTTTCCAGCCACCTCACAATTTCGAATTTGAGATAGGAGAAGAGGTTATCATATCCATCTTTTGAGGATCTAAAACTGCTTGTAAAGAATATAAAGCCTATCAATTTTATAGACTAGAGGTTTCAACTTTAGGTACTCTTAGACACACTTGTACTCAAGCTTCTCATGTTCTTGTCAAATTAATACAAGCTCTTTTGCAATTACATGTTCAGATCTACATTTTCCTTTCTATTCTATACTTGT
>ML840110.1:27403-52172 GCA_009831015.1 Picea engelmannii | reverse complement strand
AGGTTGATTACAGGTTATTTGGTATAGGTTGGTGCATGGTTGATGCACTTGTTTATGGTATAGGTTGATTACAGGTTGAGGTACAGGTTGATGCATGGTTGATGCATGGTTCATATTTATTGGTACAGGTTTACATCGGTATATCTCATAGTGACAGGTTGACAGGGGTTCCCTCATTCTACTTCTACTTCAAGGTGGCAGGATGGGGCAAGGACAGGTGGTTGTAGTCGGAGAACATAGGGGCTTGTAGCCTCCTTCTGGTTGTAGCTAGAGAATTGGGGATTTGGAGCTTCCCTGAATTTGTAGCCTGAGAAACTAGGGAGTTGGAGCCTCCTTCCAGTTGCAGCTGAAAAACAAAGGAAGTTGGTGCTTCCAATGAATGTAATTCTTCAAGACATATAAGAAAATGCATTCTGTGGTTTTCTCTCGATTTGGGTTTCCACGTAAAACATTGGTGCACTGTGTATGTGTATGTTTGTTCATTTTTTCATTGCTTATGTACTCTGCATTTATTGGATGATAATGCTTCATTGATATAACACTTAGATTATATGGTTAAAAATGATTAAATTTCTCTATTACTAATTCACCCCCCCTCTCAGTAATCCAACAATTTGTATCAAAGCAGGTTCCTTCAGAAATTAGTTTAACCATTGAAAGGTAAATCATGGAGAGTACCAACTCATATAAAAATGGAATACCATAGTTTGATGGATTGAAGTATGATTTTTGGAGCATAAAGATGAGGACATATATACATGCACAGGGATTTCAAGTTTGGCAATCAATTGTAGATGGATACACAACACCAGCAGTTCCACCAACAAATGACAAAGCAATAAAACTCGGTGAGAATAATTCCAAAGCCACAAATGCACTTTTGAATGGTCTCAGTGATACGGTATTCACCAAATTGGCACACTGTAAATCCGCTAAAGAGATTTGGAACACACTTCAAAATATTTATGAAGGAGATACAAAAGTCAAAGAAACAAAGCTTTAGACTTACAGAGGTCAGTTCAAACAACTAAAAATGAAGGAAGATGAAGATATCACAACCTACTTCTTACGAGTCGATGAAACAGTGAATGCAATCATAGGATTGGGAGAAGAAATTGAAGAATCTGTAATTATTCAAAAGATACTAAGATATCTTCCTATGAGATTCAACCCTAAGATATCAACACTAGAAGAAAGATAAGATCTGGACTCAATAAGCATGGACGAACTACATGGAATCTTCACTTCATATGAAATGAAAACTGAGCAGGAAAATCCAAATGTAAAAGAAGTAGCCTTCAAGGCATCCAAAAGATCAAATCAAAAGAAAAAGGAACAAGAAGAATATAGCAACAATAGTGACGCCTCGGAAGATGATGAAGAAGTGGCCAACTTTGTCAAAATACTAAACAAGGGAACCAATGGTAGGTATAGTGGTAAGCTCCCTTTAATTTGTTTTAATTGTGATGGTATTGGTCATTTTTCTAACAAATTTCCTCATAAGAAAAAGAGAAATGATGAATGTTACTCAAAAGGAAAACACACATATAAAAGCAAAAGAACTACAAAGAAATATTTCAAGAAAATCTTATACACCAAAGAAGACATCTCATCGTCAAATGAATATGAAGTCAGTGACAATGAGACAAGAAGAGTTCTATTTATGGTAGTAAAAGACTCTGACAAAGAAGACTCCAAAGAAGAATATGAAGAAGATGAAGAAGAATGTGAAGAAGTCGAAGAAGAAATTGAAGAGTCATAAGTTGACTATTGAGAAGAATTAATGTGTTCCATGGAAGTTATCAGAAGAGAAAAGAAGAAAAACAAGAAACTACAAGCATAACTAGACAAGAAAAAGGACACTCGAGAACTAGAACCAATGATCACAAAATTGAAGGTTCAAATAGAAGAAGATAAAAGAATTGAAGAATCACTCAAAGAACAACTATAAGAAAAGGACAAGATCATTGGAAACTTGGAAGAAGAGTTTGTCACACTAAGAAAGGATATTCAAAAGAAAAATATGAAAAATAGCTCAAAAGTTCTGGATGACATTATCAACAATCAAAAATCTCATCTTGACAAGTCTAGACTTGGATACAATCAGATAGAAAAGGGATCAATCTCCAAAACAACAGAGCAAGAAACAAATCCAAAGAGCTATGCAGAAACAATCAAAGAGGATAGGAAGATATACAAGGAAGATTACAAGGACACTCCTCCACCAAGAAGATTCAGATTTTAGAGTCAACAACAGACAGATAGGCCTCAATAAGAAGAAGGATTCATAAGAGAACCTCCTTTGAGAAGCTCTTCAACTCCCAGGTATCAAACTATATTTTTTGGTTTATGTTATGCATGTAATAATTTTGGACATAAAGTTGTTAATTGCAGAGCTAACAACAAGAACAGTAAAAAAATTGAGAGTTATACACAAATGGATTATTCAAGGAGACCTAGTGACACACAAAGAACAAGTTACAATAGGTTTGAATCTTTGAGAACTGGAGTGGAATGTTACAAATGTAACAATTTTGGACACATGGCCAATGATTGCAGAATGACAATCCCTCCTAAAGAACCTCAATAGAATAACAACAGTCACAGACAAGAACCTCAGAAAACAACATGGATAAGAAAGCAAGATCAGTATAACAATGAAGAATGCACAGTCGCTCTACAAGATAAGCAGAAGAAACATGGTTGGTATTTTAATAGTGGATGTTCAAAACACATGATAGGTGACAAAGACAAATTTCTTACATTACGAAAAGAAAAAAATGGATCAGTCTCCTTCGGAAATGATAATTCATCCAAAATCATTGGAGAAGGCACAGTCTGAATTGGGAACAAGAATGAAAAGGCACAAAATGTTCTACTGGTAAAATATATGAAACATAATATTCTATGTGTGAGTCAAATGTGTGACCAAGGTCATAAACTTACTTTCGATTCAGAAAAGTGTGAGATAAGAAAAGAAGGTTCAGGGAAATTGGTCGGTACAGCTGCAAGAACTTCAAACAAAATATATGTGTTAAGTGAAATTGGAAATGAAAAGTGTTGTCTAGGAAAGGAAAATGAAAGTTGGCTATGGAATAGAAGAATGGGTCACATGCATTTTTATAACCTTGTCAAAGTCAGCAAAAGAGAAGCAATCAGAGAAATGTCCTAGATCATGAAACCAACCAACACTTTATGCAAGCATTGTCAACAAGGAAAGCAAACAAAGACCAGGTTCAAATCAAAGGAATATTCAACAACAAGACCACTGGAAATTGTTCACACTGATCTAGTTGGAACAACTACAACAAATGGCTTAAAAGGTGAAAAATACTTTATGTTATTAGTTGATGATTATACAAGAATGATTGTGGTTTGCTTTCTCAAGAATAAGTCAGAAGATTTTGAAAACTTCAAGATCTACAAGGAAATGGTTGAAAATGATATGGACTCAAGAATCAAATGTTTGAGATATGATAATGGAGGAGAGTTCACTTCAAAGGAATTTATGGACTACTGTAGCAGTCATGGAATAAAAAAGAAATTCTCTATTGCTAGGACACCTCAACAGAATGGAGTTGTTGAAGAAAGAACAAGACAATACAAGAAATGGCTCAAACAATGCTAATGGATTCCAAATTGAAAGATATATTTTGGACACAGGCATTGCATACAATAGTTCACATTCAACACATAGTAATGCTCAGAAACAACACTGAGAAAACTCCCTATGAGCTATGGAAAGGAAGACCAGCAAATGTGAAGCACTTCGGAGTTTTTGGAAGCAAATGTTACATCAAAAGAGAAAATGATAGAATGGGAAATTTTGACTCTCGTGTGGACAAAGGAATACTTGTTGGTTACTCAAGTACAAGGAAAGAATACAAGTGTTACAATCTAATATAGAAAAAAGTTGTGGAAAGCATCAACGTAACAATTGATGAAACAGGAAGACCAGAATCAAAGGAAGAAGAAAACAAATCAATGGAACAATTTTTCAAAGAAGAAGATGAAAAAGAAGTAAAAGAGGAATATGAAGATGAAGAGAATCCAACAGAAGTAGAAGAGCAAGTTCAGAAAGAATCTCCAAAGACACCTAGCAAACGATTACAGAAGAATCATCCTTCAAATCATATTATTGGAAACAAAGATACAGGAGTTGAGACTAGAAGAAAAATCCGTTCACCAAAACAAACACACCTAGCACTCTTATCTACAATTGAATCAAATTGTTTTGAAGAATCCAGCAAGGATGAATTATAAGGCCATGGATGAAGAATTGGATCAAATAGAGAAAAATGACACTTGGGAATTGGTTCCAAGACCAAACAATAAGAATGTGATCGGCACAAAATGGGTTTTCAGGAATAAATTGAATGGATATGGATAGGTTACAAGGAACAAAGCTAGATTGGTATGTAAAGGATATGCACAGATTGAAGGAATCGACTTTGTAGAGACATTTTCCCCAGTTGCCAGAATGGAAGCAATCTGTTTACTTTTAGCTTATGCATGCTCAAAAAATGTTAAAGTATATCAGATGGACGTAAAATCATCTTTTCTGAATGGGGAACTTGAAGAAGAAGTATACATTGAACAACCAAAAGTATTTCAGTTGTTAGAGAACACAGACTATGTATGTAAATTAAACAAGGCCTTGTATGGTCTAAAATAGGCTCCTTGAGCATGGAACTCTAGTCTGGATAAGTATCTGCAACAACTAGGGTTTAGAAAAGGAAGTGCAAACAACAACCTCTACATCAAGGTAAGTCAAGGTAATATTTTATTAATTGAATTTTATGTTGATGATATTATTTTTGGTAGTGATGATGACAGGTTAAGCCAGAAATTTGCAAAAGACATGCAGAATGAATTTGAAATGTAGTTACTTGGAGAACTATCCTTCTTTCTGGGATTTCGGATACGTCAAAGAAACCAAGGAATTTTTATTTCTCAAACCAAGTATATCAGAGAGATGCTAAAGAGGTTCGGAATGGAAGATTGCAAACCAGTTATCACTCCCATGCAAACTAGTTGTAAGTTGAGCAAAGATGATGATTCAAAGTCTACAGATCATTCGCAATATAGGTCAATGATTGGTAGCCTACTATATGTGACAGCATCTAGATCAGATGTAATGCAAGTAGTTGGATAGGTGGCACGATTTCAAGCAGCACCAAAGGAATCACATGTATTAACAGTAAAGAGGATTTTCAGATATCTCAAAGGAACATAAGAGTTTGGATTATGGTATCCAAAAGGAAAATATATATCACATATTGCCTACACAGATGCAGATTGGGAAGGTTGTATTGATGACCGACGAAGCACTAGTGGAGCAACATTCTATTGATGACCGATGAAGCACCAGTGGAGAAACGTTCTAATTAGGTGAGTGTTTGGTATCATGGCTAAGAAAAAAACAATCATCAGTATCTCTATCTACAGGCGAGGCAGAGTATATTGCAGCAGCAGCATGCTGTACACAGGTTATTTAGATGAAACAAACTTTGACAAATATACGGGTTGAGTATGATGATCCCATTCCAATATATTGTGATAATACAAGTGCCATCGGTATCTCAAAAAACCCGGTGATGCACTCCAAGATGAAGCACATTCCAATCAAGTATCACTTTCTATGGGAACAGGTTGCAGAAAAGAACATCAGAGTTGAGTATGTGGGCACAAAAAAACAAGTGGCAGACATCTTTACAAAATGACTTCCACGGGAAGCCTTTGAATATCTCCGCCAAGACTTGGAGTTATTTCTACTCCAAAATGAATTATTTTTTCATTCTTATCTTATATGTCTTAGATGTACACAAGGAAGCACCATAAGAGGACAATTTAGTCAAGTGGAGAAGCCCCGGATGGAAAGATACCCTTGCCATTGATGATAAAGGGGGAGAGATTTATCAGATGCAGAGGACAAAGGCATGGTTCCAGGGGGAGAAGATTTATCAGATGCAGAGGACAGAGAAAAATTTATCAGATACACAGGACAGAGGCATGGTTCTAGGGGGAGCATGAGTGATATGATTTCAGTATTGCATCAGGGTGTTTCCATCAATGCCAAAAGGGGAGATTGTTGATTAAGATTAGTTTTCATTGATGTCAACCCTTGAATAAATCCCCGTAGCACAAAGGTTTTGATAATGGAACCAATATTGTTTGATGTAAATATGACTCATTATTTTCTTGTCATGGTTGATAGGAAGTAAAGATGGATGAACTCCAAAGTGGTCCCCTTAAGGTGAAATCCCTCACTGGAAGACGCTTTGCGGAGTAAGAGAACCCATGATTAATTGTGGAATAATGAGATGAAGGAAAATGAATTTATTAGTTACAATATCCTATATGGATAGTTATTATCATTCCATTTCCAGTGGTATGTGGAACGTCACATAACTCCTCACGGTTAGAGAGTTATGTCCATGAGAAGTTGGAGACCCCAGGTTTGGGTATTGGAACCAAGTTTGTTTGATGGATAATGGTATGTGTTATGATATATTTTTAGATAATACTATTCTATATGGATAGTACATGTCATTCTATTTCTGTTGGTATGTGGAACGTCACATAACTCTTCACGGTTTGCGAGTTATGTCCTTACGAAGTTGGAGGACCCTCATATGTCATCTAGAAGCCCCAAAAGGTCAAACTAGTCAAAGTGGTTTAAGAGATTTTAAAAGGTAAATAATAAAGTGAAGTAATGAGTTAATTATAATTCAAAGTGAATACAAAATAAATTATTTCAATAATAAATTTAATGGATAAATTAGAAGTGGGTTAACCCTAAAATAAGGAAAGTGGGGCCAAGTGAACTAGAAGATGTTTTTAAGGAAGCTACTTGGAGAGTATAAATAAGAGGCAAGGCTCTCTAATTTTAATCACACTTGAGCGTATTGAATATCTATAGGTGTATTAGGTAACCAAGGATATCTAAGCCTAAATTATGAGGGAAGGTGAAGAAAAGAAGGCTGAAATGCAAGGAAGGATAAATTCTTTTGATGGTGCTTTCTAAGGTATGTTATTTACAAGTCATCTCACCATTTTCGCTATACTTTTTTTCCTATAATGATTCAGACCATGAAATTTCTATTCCATTGAGAAAACATATCCAAGTATCTTTGGTAAGAAATTGCGTTTGCGGTTCATTGTATTTTTGGATTTACACTTCGTGGAAAATAGGGTTTGTGGCTTGTCCTAAAACTAGTCAAAAACAGGTATTTCAGGTAAAAACGTCATAACTTATTCATAAGAGATTCAAATGAAGTGAAACCAAATGTGTTGGTTAGGGTACATTCTGTAGTATACATTTTAACATTTTCATATCAATTCAACAAACATTCCAAGTGAGGCACGCTCTATAAGGTCTCTCTCTAGAATATGCCAGAATTCAGCAAGGTATGCCATTTTTGCTATAACTCATTTTATGAGAGGTTCCAAGTAGTGACACTTGGAGAAATCCCATAAAAAACATTGAAGAACATTTTGTATTAGTTTCAGATCTTTTTACATTACAGGTACAAAATTATGATTACTTCAAGTTAGGGTTGTTGACTAATCCAAAACTAGGCATGTGAGACTAAAGAAAAGTTTGATGAAAATGCTAGTCTCTTGTTGATGACGTTAAGGAAGGTTTGTAGGAATGTGATCATATAAACCAGGTCTATTATAGAGCTAAAAATCATATTCAGATGATGAAATTGATGAGGTATTTTGGTTGAGGTACATGTTTAATACATGGTTGAGACAAGTAGTTGATGAGTTGGCACATACATGAGGTGTATAGTTGATGATGTTGGTACATATTGATGAGCCATAGTTAATGAATAGTTGACACATGATTGGTACATACTTGGTAAATGGTTGGATGCACTTTTTTATGGTACAGGTTGATTACCGGTTATTTGGTACAGGTTGGTGCATGGTTGATGCACTTGTTTATGGTACAGGTTGATTACAGGTTGAGGTACAGGTTGATGCATGGTTGATGCATGGTTCAGATTTATTGGTACAGGTTTAAAGTGGTATATCTCATAGTGATAGGTTGACAGTGGTTCCATCATTCTACTTCTACTTCAGGGTGGTAGGATGGGGCAAGGACAGGTGGTTGTAGCCACCTTCCGGTTGTAGCCGGAGAACATAGGGGGTTGTAGCCTCCTTCTAGTTGTAGCCAGAGAATTGGGGAGTTGGAGCTTCCCTCAGGTTGTAGCCTAATAAACTAGGGAGTTGGAGCCTCCTTCCAGTTGCATCTGAAAAACAAAGGAAGTTGGTGCTTCCAATGAATGTAATTCTTCAAGACATATAAGAAAAAGCATTCTGTGGTTTTCTCCCGATTTGGGTTTCCATGTAAAACACTGGTATATTGTGTATGTGTATGTTTGTTCATTTGTTTATTGCTTATTTACTCTGCAGTTATTGGATGATAATGCTTCATTGATATAACACTTGTATTATATGGTTAAAAGGGATTAAATTGATCTATTACTGATTCACCCCCCCTCTTAGTAATGCAACAAATACTCGGAAAAATGTCCCACCTTTTTTGTTAACATTTGAAATTTTTAATAGGAATGTACATAATTGTATGGTTGATTCTGGTGCATCATCTAACGTGATGCCTCTATCTATATGTCAAAAAATTAACGCAAAATTTAAACCTTCTAATCTCAAAATCATTCAGCTAGATCGAGCAAACGTTAAAGTAATTGGTGATCTTAAGAATGTGTTGATTATACTATCATCCAATCCTAAAGTTCATCAAATAATTGATATTATCGTCGTTGATATCCTTGAAGTTTATGGATTTTTTTTAAGCAGAGATTGGTCATAATAGTTGCATAGTTACTTTGCCACAGACTGGTCTCACTTGTGGCTGCCTGAAAATGGACATCCCAACAAAATCAGGATAAACATAGAACGTTATCTTAAGCATACTGTAATGGATCTGAATGATAAAAATGAGCCTTTCATTAGATCTGCAAATTCATTTGAGACACAGGGAATGAATACCTTCTTTGGTAATTTCATGACCAAAATCTCTTCTATCACTGATCCGGGGCAGCAATATGAAGTTATAACCTATACTCAGACAACAACTTTGCCAAGTATGCTAAGTATTTCTGACGACACACATATCTGGTCCTTATACTTTGACAAATCCAAATCCAAAGAAGGGGCAGGTGTTGGCTGTGTACTCATCAATCCTACATGTAATGAGACTTTTATAGCTTACTGGTTAGAGTTCAAATATACTAACAACATGGTGTTGGACACACCTACCACACTTAGAGGGGGGGGTGAATGAGTGTGGGGATATTTTTCCCAAAACTTCCCTCTTACACAAAAACTCCTTAGTTAACATTCAACATTTTCTCATCACTCATTGTTGTCATTTATAATCAATTAGATGTGAATACATATCAGCAACATATCATCAACAAATCATCTCCACAAGGAACACAAACAACACAAGATGTATGTACAATTTTTCTTTTTATTATGGACTTCAATCCTGGAGCTTTTCAGCAACAACTGAATAGAGTACAACTCTGCAAGAGTGTTAGGGTCCTAACCCGCACATAGGTAGATCAATATATTCAGATGTAATAAAGGTCAATATTAATAAGGCCTTTCAATAAAATAGAATAAGGTGGATGTAACAAGACCTAATAGAAACTTCCTCTTCTAGAAGGATCTTCCTCTAGATGCTTCTCTTGATAGACATATTTAGTATAAATAAGGGTCAAGGGTATGAAAACCCTAGCTTGGAGATTATTGTAACAGAGCGATGCTCGACTGGAGGTTGTCCCCTCAAAGAGGCCCATGAACATTGCTTTCTGAATCAAAGTGTTATTTCTGTTGTTGTTCTTATATCATTTCTATGTTATTGTGGAGATTATGTTGGTTATATTACTATTATTCTACCATTTCTAGCATTTTATTTATGTTCTGCATACATTTTATATTTGGTATATTACAAGTAGTATCAGAGCACTTTCCTTGGCAAAAATTGTGGGAAATTGTTTTTCAGGGTAGAGACGTATTCCGACGTCTTTAAGCCACAGAGATCTGTTGTTACGTGCATAAACCCACGGTTGAGGGATTCATACACACAGGAAATAAAAGTGGTTCTTAAGTGCACATCTGTTGGCCACCATTGTAACCCCTGTCAGTACCCCTTCGAGTGGTAGTGCATCAGACAGCACCTATGTACAAATCGACCTAGATTTCCTGAAGCCCTCTTTAGATAAACCGATCGGCCGCTTGACTGCTATAGTGCCACTGAGAACAGCACTTGGAAAGATACTCTCTAGTGCTTGGGTAGTCGGGTAGTAAAGCTAAGGGTATAGTCTATCCTCCTTAGTTAGTGCCCTGAGATATTGGGCCAAGTACTATTGTTGGACCCCGCATGTATATCAGAGAGCTATAGAATAGGGAAAACCCTTATCTGTAGAACCCTTGAACACCTAACCTTTGGGGGACAGAAACATAAACAAATTAAAAAAGACAAGATCTATTGCTGTGCAAATTTTTTCGGGTTGCCAAGTAAATACACATTTCTTTCTGGTTAAGCATTTAGGGATTTCATCGCTGCAGTATTCTTCAGACCAGAGTATAAATCTACAGGTGTAAAAAAACAAAATCTGGAAATTTTTTCACCATTATTTGAGACCTATTCCATTGGATTCATCTCTTCACCCTTATCACATTCATCCATATCATTTTTCGGCAAAAGTTTTGACCCCAACCGCCCCTTTTCAGTTCACCCATCCTCATGGCCCATACCCGTAGGCAAGACCTGGAAGCTCGCTTCAACACCTTGCAATATGGTTTCCTCGAGACCCAAAAAGAAGTGAAACAACTCAGTGCTACTGTTGCCTCCATCTGTTACACATGATTTTGGTCATCTTGGTGATATATTAACAATGGTGTATTCAGGTTCCCAACAAGGACTTTTTGCTTGAGAAAAGTGGCCCTTGTCTCCTTCCAAAAACATACTTTTAAAGTGAGTTCGTAGGCTACCTATGGCCTAGGGTGAGAGAATCCCTCATTCTCACAGGCCACCTACACTTAGGGTGCGAACTTCTCACAGTTTGCTCCATACACAGGGTGTGAACTTGTTTTTAAGCTTGGAAAAGAGAAGAGGTCTCGAGGGTTCTAGAAGGGAATCTTCTAGAAAATGAGTTGGAATTCATATGGTTGTCATTTTACTAACTTCTCAAATTTG
Organism: Picea engelmannii; assembly: GCA_009831015.1. NCBI lineage: Eukaryota > Viridiplantae > Streptophyta > Pinopsida > Pinales > Pinaceae > Picea > Picea engelmannii. The sequence goes on along the minus strand of ML840110.1, from coordinate 40,933 downwards.
ATGGGATCATCCTCATCCATGTAACCATCTCTCCTTCTCCTATATATTGAAAGGTTTCTCATGGAAAAGGTTAAGCAAGATTAATTGAAGAATTGCTGAAAGAATTGTGTGAAGAACCCCGCTGTGACAAAATCTTGGAGACTCTAGTTGGTCTATCAAGAGGAATTAGATCTTCTTCATGCAATTACGAAGAAATTGTGTGTGTTGGAACCAAGGGTCACTGAAAGGAATCTTGTGACATCAAGGCGATCAGGTTGTATCTTCTACATTCAATTAATATGATACAGCGGCATGTCCCTTTCCCATAAAGTCACTCTTACTTTATTGTGTAATTCCTTGATCATATGCATAAGTTGACGTTGAATATATTTGCTATCTTCACTTTGGTTGGTTTGTGTTGTCTTGGACTTGACCTCACGAGAGCACCGGAGTGAAGCGAGAGCAACAGAGACCTAAGGAAGCGATATAAAGGTATGTCACTTATTCCTCCCTATTAGAAGATTCAATGATAACAACTTAGGGAAAGAGTCGTGTCTTGTCTTGTTTTGTTCTAGATCCAGGTGGATCTAGGGAGATCTGTTAGTGTCCACACCTACCGATTAGTCCGATAACAAAATTGGCGACTCCACTGGGGATGAAACCCATTTTTTAGTGGTTTTTGGTGTTTTTCCTTGGCCATTTGCTCTTACCTTACCATTTTTTTCATCTCTATCAATCTCGAAGTCTTGAGGACACCCTGACAGACTCTCTGGGTCCAGAGGTTCCTTCAAAAATTTTGTCTTTTTTCCAAATTTTTCTTAGTTTCAGGCATTCTCGCACTGAACCCTTTTGTAGCCTGAGAGAACCCCTAGAGTTTGCACCCTACTTTTCAGTCCAGTGTGAACCTCTCGCACTCTTCTTGTGACCAGCCTGCGAGAATGCTCCATTATCGCACTGTACACCACTGCCTGCCTACGAACCCATTTGAAAAATTTAGGGATTAATGTTTTTGTATGCTCAGATGCCCAGATTTGTATGTGTGTCTAAAGAGAACGTCTTGGGCCACTGATTGATTGATTCTTGACTTTGGATTTTGTGAATGATTAGTCTTTGGAAATCGAAAGCGCTTCTTGTTCATTTTTTCTCAACTGTTATCTCTTGACCTTTTCTTAACAAGGATATAATCTCTAATCCAGAAATCCAAGTGCTTGTTTGGTTGGGAGCCGGTGATCAGTTTAAAAGTTGGGATTAATTGTCTTTCTCAATTGCTCATTACTTGGAAAATTGTTTCCCTTATGCATTTGAAAAGACTAGTCTTGTCTGCTTGTTATTTTTGTCTTCATTGAAATATTGGTTTGGGTTCTTTGTATATTGATTTTCATTAGTTGTTGGCTTTTCTTAGTTCCACCACTGTCATGTGGTTTCTTTTGAAAATTAAAAAACATTTTTCTTTTTAAAAGAATTTTTTTACCTCGAAAATATTAGCATTCAATTGTTGAAATGAAACAAATAGAGAATTGGTATTGTTGGTGATTCATTGATATTGCATTTTAAAGAAGATTGTATATCATAGTTCCAGATTGTTCCATAAAACTCCTCTTTCCCTCCTGTAGATAGGATTCATCGAACAAAAAATTGATATCTTTCATTCATATCTATGCATTCTTGGGTCAGAGTCTCACACAACATCGGTTTCATCTCTGTCTCCTTTGAGTAACAACAACCTTTAATAATATTGCGTCATTTTTAAAATTTAACTAGTAACTATTTTCTAGGACTCTATTACACCAACATTAGCTAGGCTAGAGATTTGGAATAGGCAGAGAGATACACTCACCAAAGCACAAAATACACAATAGCATCTTGTGGTAAGGAGTGTCAAATTCCATTTGCAACATTTTGTCCTGGGAAGCCCTTCTCAAACAGGGGTCAAACCCAAGGTCACATTGATATTAACAGAGTTACTCACCCTGCTTTGTTGATATCAATGTAGAGATTACATGTATTACGGGGGTCACTTGAAGGTATACCCACAATGAAGAGTGGAAGCCTCTCAAGCTGATTTTAGGCTAGATACCCTGCCCTTGCGTGTGAATCGGACTGTCGACTGTTCCCCCAGGCTCTATTGTTGTTGGTGGAAACCTTAGTGGCCTATCTTCTTAGGGTCTCACCCAAAGTGACTGTGAAGGGGCAAGTCTTCACGATACCTGGAATCGACGTTGGCCAAACTCACTTGGGATTCTTGGAGGGTATACCCACGATTATGTGTGGGAGCTTGCACCAAGATGTAAGTTCGTTAAGTAGGTCATCAACGTAACTTTTCCACCCTAGCCCAGCCCCTTCTTGTCTCATCGTTGTGACATTGGATTTCATCACCAACTAGTGACTTCGGAATTAGAAAGTCTTGTTTGCTTGGTTTTTCTTCCTAGATTTTTTACTAGCGCATGCTATTTGTTCACCCAAGTTGACCATAGAATTTTCTTTGTCATTTTTTTAACTCATTCACAATTGACCCTCCACGTCGTTCACGTAGAATGCAAGGCTTACCCCCAAAAAATCTAGAAGGTTCTCAACCCTTGCCTACCAACTCACTGGAAGGATCTCCTCAACAGAATGAAGTTCAAGACGTCACCACTCCACAAGTGGAAAGAACTAACTCTCTAGAATGATTCTGAATTTCCAATTCTCGAGAGGAATTTCGACTTCACCCCAACTCCGAGAGACGTATTCTGCGACTGGCTTCTTCTGAAGAACTAGTTGTTCAGTCTTTTGGATCACCAACTGGACCTTTCCTAGGACCTGAAGGTCAAGATCCTTTTTGGGCTACTAGAATTTTTAGACGGGACCTCTTTGGCTCGGGAGTAGGCATTGATATCACTATCTCACCTGAACTACCCGAAACATCTAATCTAGACACGGTATCGTTGACTATTGCTTACTATTTTCCTGGTACAGAAGCTCCACGAGCTAACCACATCCTAACTCTCCCTTTACAAATGGCCCATTACACAGATACTATGAGTCTTCACACCGAGATTACCGTGGCTATCCAAGACCCTATTGGCACACCGCTTTCACCCAGAGTCACCCCAACACTTCCACCTGGATATCATGCGTTGAATGCCTCTATTCCCTTTCCTACACAAATCACATCCGGAACTCTTGGTGGTCCCACTTCTTTTGGGCACTCTCCTCCTGGTTTCATTCCGACACTTCCTCTTCCCCCTTTCTGATGACCTTTTTCATCCTCTATCGGAGGCACTTATCCTAGTGGCACCATTCTGTCATTCACACCAAATTACCAGATTCCTGTTGGTGGACAATTTCACCAAGGAGACCAAACTCAACCCCCCTTTGCAGGGAAAATCCCAATTGGAACACAACCCCCAATTGGAACACAACCCTCGATTGGAGGACAACCCCCACCAACCCCACCTTATGGGCATCACATACCTCCATCCTTGGCCCGGTATTGGAACCATCTAATACAACATAATCCTCAATCAACTGGGGGGCAACAGCCTCAAGCTACATCCATCATACCCCCTAGTATAGGCCAACCATATCCAGGTATGTCTAATCCTATTTGGGGCTCAAATGCTCAACCCCACACCCATGTTCAAGGGTACAACCCTATGAGTTACTTTCCTCCACAACAACCACTGAATCTACTTGTATCCTCGTATTATATGTAGACTTCTTATGGTCCCACTAGTTTTCCAATGGGACTCCCTCCCCAAAGTCACCAGTACCCACATGTGAATAGACAGTTACCTTTCTTAGCCACCCTAGACCTCCCGGATCTATCGAGGATTTTAAATGATCCGGTCCATCACTCTCCCCACTGGCCTGCTATACCGGCCAAACTACCATCTGACATCCCTAAATTCGATGGAAAAGCGGGAGAGGACCCGAAAAATCACATCATGACTTTTCACCTTTGGTGCTCATCCAACTCCTTCATGGATGACTCTATTCATTTACGCCTTTTTCAAAGAACTCTCATAGGTTCTGCCGCAAAGTGGTATATAGAATTACCATGAGGTTTCTTCATTGATTTCAACACCCTCGCTATAGCTTTCCTCACCCACTACCAGTTATCGATCTGCTATGAAACATGGACCGAGATTTTGAGTTCTTTCAAACAAACCAAAGCCACTCATATCTCTGATCACATTCATGAGTGGCGACGGAGACGACATCTCATCAAACTTGAACTTCCCGATTAGTTGTTGGCAGAGTGGTTCATGAAATATTTCGTGAACGACATTGGTCATGACATCGCCATGGGTGGAGTTGTCATGGAATAACATGCCATTAGTCGTGCTCAATACCTTGACCTCGTTTACTCACAAATGGGTACTCTTTACGAATTACTCCCTGATGCGCCTCGTCCTTCTACTTCTGCCACTTCAACTACTCTTGTTTCTTCTCATGCAGCTGACGATGTGATTGGCACTTTCCATGCCCAACAAGATTCCGTCCAAACTTCTAGCAACAACCCCAAACCCATTTCTTCTAATGTTCAAAATGCTCTGTCTCCTACCCCTCCCACCGGCAAGACTTCTGAGGTAAATGTTGTTCAATCTACCCCTACCGATAAAAACAAATCTAGAAAGGGAAAGGGTAAGAATAAGGAGGACAAAAATAATTCATAAGCAAAGAGAACCAAAACACCACCTGTTGATGATAGGGATAAGCGCAAACCTCGATACCCTTGTCTTATATGTGGTGATGATCACTACACTAAGGATTGTCCATGACGAGCCGAGGTTACTAAGTTCCTTCAAGGGACCACGAAACCACCCATTCTAGCCGTATTGTCACAACCCTTCCCTTCTCAACAACAGGCCCAATTGGTCATTCACAACCAACCCTCCCCATCCAATACATCCTATGTCTTAATGTGTACAAGTGATTCAAAGAAAAATGACATCACACATACCACTCAAGCCAAATATTATTCCTCCTGTAAAGAGAAGGTTGATGTTATACCTCCTTCATTGGTCCAACCATCTCCCATGACTCCACCTACCAATGGTCCTCTTCATCTCGAATGACCGAGCCTTGACATAGTCCTTTTCCCTCCTCCAAAGGGTGTCATTTGGAAATCGGCTTTCAATCCTCATGCCCATACCACCCAAAACTACAGTATTGTTGAAGATCTGGCCCAAGCACCATCCACGATGTCAGCCCTCAAAGTCCTTCAAAGTTGTCCTATACAACGGAAGGCACTGTTGAAGGCTATCGGTGGAATCGACCCTACGGATACGAATTTAATAATTTTTGACTTGGAATATCAAATTCCAAGGTTACCCCCTCAACTCACATTCCAAATACAAGTGATTGTCTCTGACAAAAACATTTGTAGAACCATTATCAATGAGGGTGCCTCGACATGCGTCATGTCTATTACCTACTGGAAATCCATCGGCTCTCCCTCTTTGACTGAATCCCATAACACACTCAAAGCCTTTAATGGCTCTAGTTTCAAGCCTTACAGTGTCCTCCCTTCGCTGCCAATTACGTTAGAAGGAAAAATGGTCCAAGTTGAAGTGGAAGTCTTTGACGCTCCTCTCAATTACAACCTCCTACTTGGTCGTAGCTGGATTGATTCCATGTGCATAGTTGTGTCGACTCTTTTTCGTGTTGTATGTTTCCCACATCAAGGAAAGGTAGCCTTCTTTAACTCGAATACACGTACTAGCAACGTACTTTTTATTGCCAACCCCCCCACTGGATACGAGAACATCGGTGTAGGTCTTCTCAAAGACTCCTTGTTAATGGGTACCTTCCCCATCCCACCACCCGATGTTCCACACCCATATATCTCTTCAATCAACATGATCTCCACCTCAATTCACAGAACCCCTGCATCTCATGACCCATGGATGGTATGTGACCCCGGCAATCATCTTCGTTATGGCGACGAAATGCCTTTGAGTCCGGTTGAATCCACCTATCAGGCCATTCAATCGACAACTCCTCCTACCCCCTCTCTTGGTGATTTATCTCCAGATCCTTTCCGCATCATTTTTCCCACTGACGAGATGATTATGTCTGTCATGGAAGACACCCCCTAGGATGATGGAAATCATCGTTCCGTCATTTTCCTTGAACAACACACCATCGAGAGCTACCAATGGATCTCGACCCCATCGACCATTGTCATAATTTCCACCATTCCCAAGTCCACACATGATGTGTTTTCTGAAGGGAACTTAAGAAATATCTCTCCCACCATTCCCCTTGACATATCCATAAAACTCGGAATTGTCGAAAATGTGCATATCAGAGCTTCATGTTCCCCTGACGAAATCGTCACCTACAAGTCACTTTTCAAATAATTTTGTGACGTCTTCACCTGGAGCTATGAATAAATTTTGGGTATTGACCCAGACATTGTGATACATGACATTAATACATATCCAGACACTAAACCTATCTGGAAATGCCTTCGTCTGGTCCACCCACATAAAGCAGTCGCTATCAAGCTTGAAGTCGAGAAACTTCTCAAAGCCAGCCTTATTTACCTGGTGGCTCTCACTGACTGGGTTTCCAATCTTGTCTCGATCGACAAGAAGCAAGGCACAATCCACGTATGCGTTGATTATAGGGATATTAACAAAGCATGTCCTAAAGACAACTTTCCTACCCCCTTCATCGACCAGATTGTCGATGATTGTGTCGGGAGTGAAATCTTCTCTCTGATGGATGGTTTCTTTGGATCTAATCAAATCAATATTGTTCCCAAGGACCAACACAAAACCTCTTTTATTTGTCCTTTAGGCACTTTCGCCTATCGGAAACTTCCTTTCGGTCTAAAGAACGTTGGTTCTACTTTTCAGCATGCTATGTCTTATGCCTTCCATGATATCAAGCACATCATGCAGCCATATCTCGATGACTTACCCGCTCATTCCATATGTCGTGTCGATCATCCAATACACCTCCGAGCCATTTTCCTCCAATGTCAGTTTTACCATATACGCTTGAATCCTCACAAATGTATTTTCTGTGTAGAATCCGACCGACTTCTAGAATTTATTGTTTCACATCAAGGGATCAGGGTATATCCTTTAAAGGTCGAGGTGATTCTCAATCTCCCTCCTCCTTCTTCGCTTCACCAGTTACAAAATTTGCAATGGAAAGCAAACTTTCTTCGTCATTTCATCCCGAACTATGCCGAGCTAACTATTGGATTTACATGACTACTCAAAAAGGGGTTTGAGTTCGTATGGGATACCATCGCCAACAAAGCCTTCGAAGCTTTGAAACTGTCCCTGACACGTACTCTTCTCCTCTTCCCACTGGATTACAACCGTGATTATTTCCTCTACATCGCAGCCTCGGATTACACCATCACTATGGTCCTCATCCAGGAGGATGATTCTCATGAAGAACATGTCATCTATTACTTGAGTCGAAGTCTAACGCCTACCGAAACCAAGTATTTACATGTTGAAAAACTAGCCTTGGCAGCCATCCAAGCAGTCCAATGTTTCCGGCACTATATCCTCTCTCACAAGACTACGATAATTTCTAACTGCAACCCTATGCAACACATTCTCACCCATCAACTGCTAGGGGGGAAATACTCCAATTGGATCATGATACTCCAGGATTTTGACTTAGAATTTGAATGCGCTAAGTCCAATAAATTCTTAGTGTTTACCGAGTTGATATGCGACTTTCCCTACTCTGAGACGGAAAATGTAGCAACCGATTCATTACCTGATGAATCCCTTTTCCTAATTAGTTCTGATGATCTTTGGTATGGAGATATCATCATATATCTCCAAACCCAGACTTTCTAGCCCAATTTTTCTACTACTAACCATCGTCGAATACACTACCAAGCCCGTCAGTATATTATCCTCGGTGATACTCTTTATCATCATGGGATTGACTCAGTTTTTTTACGCTGCCTCACATTCGATGAAGCCAAGAAAGCCTTAAATGACTGCCATTCTAGAGCCTGTGGTGGTCATATGTCTAGGTATGCTACTACCTAGAAGATCCTACCAGAAGGGTATTTTTGGCCTTCTTTATTTAACAATTGTATAATTGTCGTCCAAAAATGCCACGCTTTCTAGACCTACAACCATAAAATACGGTCACATCCTGCTCCTCTTCACCCTGTGGTCTCTGTTGGTCCTTTTGCGAAATGGGGTATCGATTTCATGACATGTCACCCCCACTCGGCTGGGGGGAATGGATACATTATTGTAGTCGTAGATTATTTTACGAAATGGGCCGAGGCGATTCCGACATTTGACAATACAGGAAAGACCGCAACATTATTCATATTCAATCACATCATATATCGTTTTGGTGTTCCTCAGGCTATCATCACTGATCACGGTAGTCACTTTAGAAACTTCATGATGTCCGAACTCACAGAAAAGTTGGGTCTTCGCTATGAAAACTCAACACCCTATTACTCGCAAGCCAATGGCCAAGTCGAAGCAATTAACAAAGTCCTCATTACCATGCTTCGACGAATGATGGGGATTCACAAAACAAGTTGGCACACGATGTTGTTTTCAGCATTATGGGCTTACTGGACATCCGTTAAGTCTGCTACTGGGTTTACACCATTCCAGTTAGTCTATGGTCTTGAAGCCATCCTCCCGATTGAATGTGAGATACCCTCCCTAAAACTAGTCGCTGGACTCCTCCCAAACACTTCGGCCAAAGAAGAACGTTTGTTGTATCTCATGCGATTAGATGAAACTCATCACAACGCCGCCCTAGTCATAGCAACCCAGAAGAAATGAGTCAAATCCCAATATGACAAACATGTCAAGCCTCGTGTTTTCTCCGAAGGTGATCTGGTTCTCCTTTATGAACAAGATCAGGACCTGCTAGGGGCTGGAAAATTTGAAGCTATGTGGCAAGGTCCTTATATCGTTAGACAAGTTTTGGAGAAAGGAGCTTACGATTTAGTAGACTACGATGGTATCCCTTTGAGTGAACCCAGAAATGGGTTGTACTTAAAGAAGTACTATGCCTAAGGTCACATGTGCATGAGTATTTGTATTTTATTGTATCATACTTCTTGTGTGTTACTGTAGTATGCTTTTTCGTTATCTGGTCTCTGCCCTTATATTACATTGTGTTTGGTTTCTATATGTCAGAGTCTTCGCTACCCCACATTGGCTTCACTGATGGCGCTAGCCGTAGTACTCAGAACCTTGCTTCTGCTGCTTGGGCAATTTATGCCCCTACAAACGAACTTATCACTCTACGAGGTGTGTGTCTCAGCCGTGCAACCAACAATATTGCAGAGTATAGCATCGTTATCGAATTGTTGATTGATGTTATTTCACTCGGTATATGTAACTTGGTCATACGACTCAATTCACAGCTAGTAGTACTACAGTTAAGTAATGTCTATGCTATTCAAAGTCCTACTTTATTATGGGTATATTTATGAATTCGCCTCTTGGAACATTATTTTGATTATATTGAGTATCAACATATTCCTAGATGTCTAAATACATTAACTGATGCATTAGATAACTATGTATTAGACAGACATTTGGACCATTTATAAACCAATCACATCACATGTATCACACAACACAAGATAAGCCGGTAGAAGCCGTATATATGTATATAATGATCAAATTTTTTTAGAAAAAGTTCTTTCCAAGGACCAAAATTTTAAAATCAGAAGCTCATAGCTTCTACAAAGTAGCGTCATGGGTGACGCTCACGATAACACATGACCTCCTGGGCAACCCTATGAAGTAGTCAACCAATAGACTCTAACACACCCACAGTATGGCGTTGATAACGCCGAGGGATCTCTCTAATAGTCATGTCCAGAATGTCAGTAGTCAACTCCTCCAAGTTTTTCTCCACTGCTTCATAGTCTTCAACATCCCATCGTGCAACTGGAGCCGCCTCTCCTCACCATTGAATAGGAGAATTCCCTGGTGGTCGATATGGCCCCACATCTGTGCCATCAAAAAGAGATATTTTGATTATTCCTTAGACAAACATAAAAACAATTTTATATGATAAAAATTACAAAAACATTTAAAAGAACAAAATGTGTACTTCTTACCAAGGTCACCCCATTGAGAATCCTTAGGTAGGGATAAATATGGGTTCCCTCAGAAGTCCAATCCAGCGTAGGCATAGTCGTCAACCATCAGCATCTATGGCTGCAACCAGTCGAAAAATGAATCATTGTATTTGATGATAGGCCCATCTACATGTCGGGCCATGAGGTTGCACCACCTCAACATCCTCGGATCCTGTGGGGACAGTAAAACCCACTCAACCTGTAATCTCAGCAAGGGGACCTTCTCAAGAAATAAGGACACCAAAAGTGATCTGTACCCGAACTGCTTCAGGTAACCTTTCCTGCATTTTGTCAACTACCTCTTCATGCTGCGGAGAACTACACCCGACCAGTTGAAGACTCGTGACTCTGTACACTCTATGGAATATTGGAAGTAGCTCTAGAGAGCCATATGTGGAGCTGTGCTCCTAGCCATGCATGCTATGGTGAACAATATGGTTCACAGGGTCAAATCTTGGACCCCCCAGATAGCCACCTTACCTTTGCTTCTTTCTGCCTCTGGAATGCAGTATTGGAAACAATACTCACTCATGGGGAGTCCGCCACCTCGGCTACTGGTCAAGCCAACATGGTACCCATGCCATGATAACCCTGTCAGAAAGTAGATATCCTTGATATCTAGGGTCAAGGTGTGGACTCCCACGTGAAACAACTACTAGTCCACGCCCCACATATGAACCAGGTACTCTAACAACCTGATTTGGGCTCTCATGCCTGAGATCTGGAAGAATTTCAAAAGTCTACAGTCTCGAAGGGTAGCAATGGTACCTGGGTCATTACCAGTAATAGCATCATCTTCCTCATGCTCTCTTTCATGCCACTCCATCATTGTGACAGTCAAATGCCTTCACAAGAACCATAAGAAGAGAGTCAGCAACTCATTTCAAACCTTGGCATATTTTTCATAGAGTCAAAGTGAATTTTCATTTTGCAGCCCTCGCAGGTGCCCCTTTAGCACAGTGCGAGGTTCTCACAGGTGCCTTTGAGGCCGCCTGCGAGAATCATGCATTCTCACAGGTCCCATATGGCTAGCCTACGAGAACGCCTGGGTGCAAGTTTTAGCCCTAAAACAAACTCAAAACCTTGAAATTTGCCAATGAAAATGAAAACTAAACCATGGAAAAGATGAGGGATCAAGAGCCTACCTCATTTACAGAGACGGTTCACCAAATGGTTGCATGTGATTCCTGCAATCGATCGATGAAATTTGAGGTAAAAAGCGTTATTTTGGGCAAAGTTCTTTGCAAAATCACAATGAATATGGTAAAACACCTTTTACCCACTTGTATTTACTTCTTACCATTTTTGTTAATTTTTATATTATTTTATTCATCAAACCTAATGCCTAATAGCCCTATGAGTGTGACTTTTTGTATATATAATGACTTTGAAGTCCACACGAAAAAGTACGGATGTTTTTTCTTTTTTCATCACATGTATGATTGCTTTTTATAGCTTTTAGAGAAACTTCGAGCTCAGTCTTCATTCGTTCTTGCGCTCAAAAATACATGAGAATGAAACCGAGTATACTTTTCTCATCTTTTCGTACTCATCATGGTAACATGAAAACAACGAAAATTAGGGAGTATCCTTTAAGCTCTTTTCACGCTCCATAAAAATGAAAAGATTGTCGAGTGACCTTGTTCTATCCACGCTCGTAAAAGTATTTGAAGAAAACATTCGATAGGCGATAGTTTATCACTTTTTCGGTCCTGTCGAACTATTTTACGAAAAAGGAATTGGGAGAGTTCTCTTTAAGTGTTTTTTAGACTCTCAAAACATGAAAAACCCTCGAGTTTTCTATCTTTGGACTCGTTAAACAAACATCGAAAGACCCATAATGGGACCGAGCCACTCCTTCCTAGGGTTCGTTAAATATACTCCGAGGGACTCGTCCAAAGGATGAGTTTACATCAACAAGCATATGTTATCCTCCTCAAGATTGCATAAAAATAAAGAGGTACTCGCCAGAAATGGTGGGGGGGAATTTGGGAAAGGTATGTGTTTTCGTATTCTTATTATTGGCAGTAAGTGTCGCTCTTGAACATGACACCCCGTATTCATTATCTGAAGCCATTTTTGGAAATCCATTTGTCTCTCATTCGACTTACTACAAGGTCATATCCTAAGTCATCTCTGAGTCAGTGCTGCCGAATCATTGGTCGTGTCATTCATATGTTCAAGAGAAGTTCATCCGAAACCTCTATTGAGTCGTCCATCTGTAGTTGTCCATTCTCTATGTGTTGACCTTCCCTGTGTCTACTTCAACCTATATCATACTCTGTTTCATATTCAAAATATGTTACTCATTTCGTGTCATTGATGGGGGATACATCAAGGCCCTCTTGTGATGAGTTTTGTTCCGTCAACTCCAGCTCATTATCTGGAAACAAGAATTCGAAATTATTTGGTACCTTGGAACTTGCATGCCTCAATGGTAGGTTCTCTCACTTTCAACAGTGGGTTTTCATCATTGACCCCTGATCAAGAGATTCCATTGAATGTTCAACCTCGGCTAATTTATTCACATTCATTGGATTGTACTAGTGTACCTTGCGAGTCATTGACATTAATGGTGATTTCCCTCGTACTTGTTAATGGTTTCATCAATGATCGGTAATCAAGTGGTTTCTACCATGTTAGACTTTGGCACATGTAATCACATGGTTAGATTCATACATTAAAGTGACGGGATTGAAGACCATGGGTCCCATCTTTTTTATCCAGGCTGCAATGGAATATGTATAATTTGCAGACACATAGATCCACTTTGTATATCACGTGGCTATGTCGTCCTAATTTGAGTCTTCTCGCATAGCTCCATAGTGTATTCTTGGTGGCTATGCAGTATTTTTATGGCATGGATTCACGATGTATGATTGGTGGCCATTAATTGCGTTCATGATGTCGTTCGTCTATGATCTGAGTATGGGATTGCCTACCTCAGAACTCATATTATATTTTGCAGATGCTTGGTTGTTTGCAAGTTTCTGATTAGGTGTGCTCCTGGTTTCCGACACACATACGCAGTTTACAAAGTATTTTTGTTGTCACTGATTCCAGCCTCATACTTTGGGGGGCATTCTGTTACACATGATTTTGGTCATCTTGGTGATATACTAACAATAGTGTATTCAGGTTCCCAACAAGGACTTTTTGCCTGAGAAAAGTGGCCCTTGTCTCCTTCCAAAAACATACTTTTAAAGTGAGTTCGCAGGCTACCTATGGACTAGGGTGTGAGTATCCCTCATTCTCCCAGGCCACCTACACTTAGGTTGTGAACTTCTCACATTTTTCTCCATACACAGGGTGCGAACTTGTTTTTAATCTTGGAAAAGAGAAGAGGTCTCGAGGGTTCTTGAAGGGAATCTTCTAGAAAATGAGTTGGCATTCGTATGGTTGTCATTTTACTGACTTCTCAGATTTGATGGGATCATCCTCATCCATGTAACCAT